>JAXQQM020076288.1:0-130148 GCA_034641835.2 Pinus albicaulis
CCGTAGGGGCAGCAGCGCAGGGGCTGCAGCGCAGGGGCAGCAGCGCAAGGGCGATGACAGCGCAGCAAGGGCACGCAGCAAGAAAAAAATTTGACTGATCTAGTGGTTGTCGTTGCACTTCTATCTATATTGTGTTTCTTCATCGGCTTCCCTCCATTTTCTAAGGTTTCCCCTTTGAGATAACACTTCCTATATGCCCAGGTTAGGTTGTTTTGGTTTCCATCATTTTTATACGAATTTTTCATTCTTGGTTTAGGGGTTTCTTGTTACCCCATGGTTGGTCTCTATTGGACATTAATATGAATTTCAATTTCAATTTGCCGTAAAAACATACTAGAAAAATATCTCCTCTGGAAAACAAACTTAGGCAAGGCCAATTGTCATTTAATATCAATTTTAAATTAAACTTTAGCCAAGAATTCGTTCGTAATATAGACCCAAGTTACCCAACTCATGCAACATCCTTGTTAGTAACTCAAAGAATGAGCCAATGCCTATAAAAGTTAGACCTAACTAATTAAGCCAACAGATAGGGCCCACCCTCTCTTTAGGACATGCGGAAGTCGGCTAATGGGCTTTTACCAACCACAACCTGCCCATACACAACCTTGTTAAAACTTTTGCTGCATAAGGACATTTTTTTTTTGTAACAAAGGCAAAACTATATTGATTCGAAATAAAACATTACATATGCTACAGGTTGAGTTGGTAAGCAACGCTTAACCAATCCCAAGCTTTGTTGCTTTCATAGTTGCGTATGTATGGGGCTGCCTCCTTGGAGGAAACCAGCCCTAAAATAACATCAAACAGAAAATTACAAAATGTGCCATGGCACTAGTAAAGGTAAGGGTTCTATGATAATAGCTGGAATAACAGAAAACTAGAAAAAGGTGAGCAACCACGCAGTCATGGTGAGTCTGCATCATTCTTTGTGTCTGGAGCTTTTTCCTCGATACGGCAGGCATACTCCTACGCTCAATGTTGCGAACATCGGCATCGGGATATAATCGGCAAGGGTCCAGAAAACCAAAAAAAAGTAAAAATCGAGAAAATATCAGTAAAAATCGGCAAACATTGACAAAATTAAGATACCATAAAAATATCTTTAAACATCGGAAAACATCAGCTATGCCAAAAAATCGTGATTTCAAGATAAAATCGGGATGTTATCGAGATGTTCGCAACACTACTTGCGCTATGGCCTCCTCTTCAGCAGTAGGTCAGCGCGGAGGCTTGGAGGCAAGTGCGCAGAAGATGGGAGCGACCGGGTAGTCAGCATCTGGTACCCGCATCCAAGTGCCCTCCGAGTCCATTATCCAAACGTCTGTGTCTTCCCCCTCTGCCTCCTGAACCGGAAGAGGTTCGGTTTTGCGGGGCCTGGGGTGCTCCTGGTGCGCAATGGTGGATTTCCTTGGTCTGCTTCTGCCTCTCTGCATTTCATGAATGGGGGCTTCCTGCTCCTGGTCGTGCACAGGGCTATGGGGATCATCCCTGGCGTGACTACCCAAAGAGGAGCCCTCAAAGGACTCCAAACGGTTATCGGGCCCTCGCTGGTAGCGTCCGGGGAACGCACCTCGTTGGCTGTCTTTAATTGTTCTTTGTCACAGTCTCGGAGCCATGGGATGTTGAAGCGGAGGGTAGGTGGGGAAATGAGAGGTATGGTGAAGAGGTTCAGACTAGAGACAATGAGCGCGCAACAAAGTGTTGTTGGGCAGGGAGGTGCGCAGGTGGAGTTTGCGCAGCTGGGAGAGCTTGCTGATGAGAACGCACAGTCTGGATAACCTAGCACAACAAAGGGAGTTGAGGTGAGGTGCGCATTCAGGGAGGTGCGCGACCGAGAAGGATCTACGCAGAGCGGCTCTGAGGAGGGAGTTGGCAGCAGGCAGGGCGTGCAGGTGGGCTGAAACTAAAACAGAAAAGCCAGAAGGGGCAGACTTTGAGTAGCACTATACAGAAGAGCTTCTTCTTTTGTAGGCCTATGGCACAAGCGCAGATGCTGAGCATTATTATGACACGCTCGTAGGTGCATGTTGCAACAGTTTTCATGTGGGAGCCTGTACTTCGAGTTATGGCAGAGTGTCATATCCATCCGGGAGCTCATTCAAATGATTGAAACTGAGAGGAACCAAACAAGGTGGTTGCTAGCTTTGCATATCTTCTAGATGCCTTGCCTCCGTCACCTCACGCAAATTATTGCAGAGAGGTGGATCCGCTTCAAGTGAAGGCCTGCGTAGCAAATCTTCATCATCTCGAGCATGGGAGGGGCTATGTCCATATGTGTAATCCATATCATCCGCATCCGGGGAGCTGCACAAGGACATTATTACCACCTTTAAAAGCACATTCAAAGCAATCAAACATTTTAGGGACTTTGGTACTCCAAAACTTCTCAAAATAAGTGGGAACTCCATTGAAGACTAAGGAACTTTGCACTCATACAAAATTTTGGAACTTTTCAGGATTTTGAGGGGAACTCCTAGCCGCCCCCACTCTAAACAATTTACCATTATGTTAAAAAAGGAGAAAATAATGATTTCTTCTCAATTTGAATAATGATTTGGCACATACTGGCATATCTAGGTTTGACTTATTTGGGTTCTAGAGTTGTTTTTATTCAGAGATGTTTGCTACAATAGATTCTACGCAGTGTCACCAAAGGCTTGGAAAGACTACAAAGAATAATGAAATTGTCGATCGACATTAAAATAGCAATGCCAAGTGGATGAAATGGGCATATTTTCCTCCTATCTACAAAAGGTCAAACTGATGCTAATGAAGGAATTGTTTCCAAAGAAAATTTTGGACTCAAAAAATATTGAGATCTGACAAGCTACAAAATCATACTAAAAAGTATGTTCACCTCAAGTTTTGAATCTTGTAAAGTAACTAGAATTTCTTGCTACTGTAAAGAGATTACAACATTCTTCCACTAGAAACATTGTAACTAAAAATTATCATATAAATAGTATGAGAATAAAGAAAATCATGCCAAGACTGATGGATGAAAATAAGACATCCTATTTAGTCCAAGACATAAGAAAAGCATCGATAACAGCATATGGTCATGGCAACATCATTGACCTTATCAAGATTGATGCTTATGACAGAAGAATTCTTACAACATTCAAGGTTGCTATGACTAGAACACATGAAACAGCAACAATAATAGAACTAATAGATCTCATCTTAGAGGAAATCACCAATCACTAAAGAATGGGAGTATATGGAAGAACCCACCAAAGAAATCATATGGTACTGGAAATGGAAAACACCATCATGCTTGGGATAAGAATTGGGAGATTGAATTCTAAAAAGGCTGATGGAATAAAACAAAACAACAACTTGAGAAATAGTAAAAGTTGATATTGATGCAGTAAACTAGTCCTATTTCACTAATATATATATATATATATATATATATATATATGAAAATTTGGGCAAATCAAGCCAAAGGGATCACATCCTGCTATATATATATATATATGAAAATTTGGGCAGATCAAGCCAAAGGGATCACATCCTGCTAGCCAAACTAGCAAAGCCTAACCCCTAGGGCACCGAGAAGAATTGATCCTGTGACCTCCCAATCGGTAAGGTTATATATATATATATAATCACAAAAAAGTTAAAACATTATATTTCACTACCCATGTTTTTTTTTAATTATAAATAAATAAATATTAATATATATCGTATATAATTCACAAAAAAACATATATATTTAGAGAGATCGTGGACGTTAAAATCTCATTTCATTTCATATATATATATATATATATATATATATATATTTTATCATTTACGGAAAAGAAAAGAAAATATATATATATATATATATATCATTTACAGAAAACATATATATAGATATATAGATATCTCCAATGGTATGGTCCACTAGTCGAGTTCAAGTAGTTGAGTGCTTTGGGTTTCATGTAGGAGGCATCAAGGTAATTCCTCGGGCTGGCTGCCACCATTGCCCGCCTCACTTGATGTTCCTACTAGATCAGGGGTTGTAATTTGCATTAGATTAGATTACAATAGGTACCATACTTAATACCATTCACAAAATGAGGGGAAGGGTTGAGGGACTTTCTCACTAAGTTTTCCTTCGAAAAAAATAATTTACAGAAAACATATATATAGATATCTCCAATGGTATGGTCCACTAGGGGAGCTCAAGTGGTTGAGTGCTTTGGGTTTCATGTAGGAGGTATCAAGGTAATCCCCCAGGCTGGCTGCCATTATTCCATGCCTCACTTGATGTTCCTACTATATCAGGGGTCGTAATTTGCATAGATTAGTTTACAACAGGTACCATACTTGATACCATTCACGAAATGTGGGGAACTGTTGAAGGTCTTTCTCACTAAGTTCTCCTTTGAAAAAAATATATCCCCAAGGGTTGCCTCAATCAGTTGGACCATCAACTAAAGGGATTTCATCAATGGGGCGGTCACAAGTCCCAATTCGATAGAGTTCCTTAGGGTTATCAATGGTCCAACTAAAGGGATTTCATCAATGGGGTGGTCACAAGTCCCAATTCGATAGAGTTCCTTAGGGTTATCAATTGCTTTTGTGGTTGGCAATTGACACTATCCTCCATCCAGATATCCCATGGAACAAGAGGGAATCCTATGAAATTTTCCTTTAAATAAAAATTATATATAATTCCAATGGGTTAGCTAAATTGGTTTAAACTTTAAAGCAACCAATTTCAAGCCAAAGATTGTTGAAAGGTCATGGCTTCAATTTTGGTAGAATCCCTCTGGGTTAAGAGTGGTCTGGCAGAATTTACTCTAGGTGTCATCCTCAAAATGTCAAGAAGCACCTAGAGGGTTTCCTTGAGGATATTTTCTACGAAAATACACACATATATTGTCATCTCTGAAAATTTTGGGCTCTAGCCATTCCAGACAACCCTTCCTCTGAAGATTTTGGGCTCTAGCCATTCCAGACGACCCATCCTCTGCCCCACGTTCCTCCATTCCAGAAAATCGTGCAAAATGATTTAACTCTGTGGAGTAATTTAGAGTCTGTCCCATGTAACTCGGAGTGACTAAACACCGATGATTAAAAAAAACAAATAAAAAAATCTTAAACGGCCGTTGCAGACCTTGCACTGATAATCTGAGCGCCTAATGAGCATAGAGTTGCGTTCTGTGCTTCGAGATTAAAGAAAAAAGAGTTAACATTAGATAAGAGTTGTAGCTTTTTTTCTCTGGATTACTCTTAAGTCAAGTTAAACCTCAGCAACATCGATAGCTACTGAGAAGGGTTTTAATAAAATATAGGAAAAATTCATTTCATGCATATTATTAAATTCCTCTGAGATTCTGTCAAAGCTTCATTCGCTTATAAGCCCTGGTAAGTGAAAGCAGGGTCCTGTTAATACCCTGACCAAGGTTCAAGTCTCCCCGCGACATTTTGCTCCTCTAAGATTGGACGTGCTTGTGTTTGCAGTTAAGACCAGGTAAATGTCACTTATGTGGAAGAGATAGCAACCAATTGGAGATTCTTCACCCAAAGATCCTAACTTGAATATTGCAAGTGTGCCGATAAAAATAATAAACTAAACACTAAGTATACACACTGAGTATATATCGTAGCATGCAGTGTACATTATACTCTGCATTGGTGTAACATTTTTTATCAGAAAAGAAGAAACTTACCTGCACAAATTCAACATCGAGCTCTCGAAAATTACTGCCAGTGGATGATCCAGTTGAGCAAGAATCCATTGCTGCTGCTTCTTCCTCCTCCTCGGTGAAAGGAGTGTAGCCAGCGCCTTTGAATCTTATAATTATTTTCCGAAGCTAAATTTAGTAACTGGAGCGAGAGGTCCTCTGCGTAAGATGAGTTTAACAGATTCGATGTGTTGAAAATACAAGGAAAAATGAGAAATGTGTTACACAGTGACCGGCATATTCCCTCCTACGGTTGACATGCGCATCAGGCTCACCGAAGTTCGTTGACTGCTACTGCTTGCTGACAAAATCTCATAAAAAGGGGTCACGCTTTCGTTCCCCTCTTGGCACTTTCTTCCATATGATTGGATCTGTGCGCCCATATTATTCCAAATATATGAGCTGATGCTTTTTATTCCTGTCTTGTTTCTTGTCCTTCTGGGTAGGGATTGATTCCTTTCTTTGTTTCATACAACAGGTGGACAATGACAAATAGTATGCATAAATGTCTTAATTGTCTGTGTTGATGGAGAGTACATACAGTTTCCATTGCTATACCATCATAAAGTTATCCTTTGACATGTACCTGTGCATGTTCTGAGATCATAAATTCTAGATAAGTTGATTGGTGTTGTTATCCTCTACCACACAATGTATCTGGCCTAGCCTTCCAGAGAGGTGATACCATTGCCACAGAGAGGTTGAGGACAAGAGAAATTGGAAGAGCAGGACAAAGTTTGCTAACTGACAAGAAAAGAGAGAAACTTCAATTTGTAGAAAATGTGTCCACATTTACATGGGCTTGTATGTGTTACAAATGTGTTTGTTTGTTTATTTAATTGGAAAAAAAAAAAAAAAAAAATTATATATATATATATATATATAATAGTTTAGGTAAAGTCATTTTTATATGCTTTTCATAAATAAAATTATAAATAATATAATTATTTATTAATAAAATATTTTTTAATAATTTATTATTTATTTTTCACTCATATTTTAAAAAATAAAATTATTTGAAAAAAATTATATTAATTAATAAATATTAAAATTTATTGATAAAAAAATATTATATTTTTTTAATGATGAATTATTTATTGTTATTTTATATATTTTTTAAAAAAATATTTAAATTTAATTTTTAATTATTAATTTATTTGATTTTATTTTATAATTTACAAAATACATATTTTACTTTTCACATATATAATTTTTTAATGAATTAATTTAATTAAAACTTTTTTGATGATTTCTATCTGTCAGTTTTGATTCCTTTGGTTTGTAAAAAGAAATTAGTTATATATATAAATAAATTATATATAATGATTTTCCTATTTTAAGAAAATAATTGTTTTTTTTTATTTTTTAATTAATTAATTTAATTAGAACTTTTATAATGATTTTTATATTTTAATTGTTTTCATTCTTTTGATTGGGTAAAAAGAAATTAGTTTATTTTTCAATTAGAGTATTTGATTATGTAACTTCTTCATTTTGGGAGGGTTTTTCATTTTTCATTAAAAATTATAAGTTTAGATTAAGATGAAATTTGTATAATATTGAATTTATCTAATATATTTTTAAATCTAATTTAATATTTTTTTTAAAATCTATTTAAATGATAATTATTTGTTAAGATTATATAATTTAAATATTTTATAAATTTACATGAGCTTGAATCAATTTTTATATGGAAAAATAAAATTTAAATAATGGAAAAATATTGATTCACTAAGAATTACATTAATAATAATAATAATTATCAACGATAGTTTATACTCATTTCTTTTAAAAAAGATATATTTATCATTACCTTAACTTATATACAAATATATTTAATTAGTTTATCTCTATATAGACTCTAACACCCAAAATTAGTAAGATTTGAAAAGATGTCTTAAAATGTTTTTCAAAGATTTCATTTAAAAAGTTATAAATAATAGAGAAAAATAAAAAATAATATAACTTTAAAATATATTAAAATAAATAGTTTTTAATTGTTTTGTTTGTTTTTTTAATATATATATATATATATATATATATATATATATATATATATATATATAGGTTTAACTGGTTATTATCTTCATATGAATTATCATATAAACTATGAAATTTAAGGTTTAAATCTTTAGATTAGTTTATAAGCACATACCTAGTTATTGATTCATATAACACAAAGATTTGCACACTTAGAACATAGAATATATAGAAAGACACACATGTAGAGTACAAAACCTACTTAGTTATGGATTCCTATAACATGGAGACTTAAAACATAGAATATAAAGACTATATATGTGTATGTGAAGTTATAACATAATTTTGTATATAAATAAATATCAAAATTTATATTAATTAGGAAAATAAAATATTTAGATGTAATGTTTTGTTGTGTTTTTTTCAACCTACAACATAAAATAATTAAATTTACAAAAAAAAAAAAATAGAACAAAACATTACATCTAAATATTTTGTTTTCATAATTAATATAATTTTTTTTTGAAGATTTCCATGTGACGGATCACAAAAACCAAAAACCACACAGTCCTATTCCCAAAATCTTCAACAACAATATGAACAAAAAACCACAAAGTTCTATTCCCAAAATCTTCAACAACAATATGAACAAAAACCACACATTTTTATTCCAAAAATCTTCAACAACAATACGAATAATTTTGGAAGTCTCCAATCACTTATAATTTTTTCTTTCTTTTTTTGTAAGCCTGAGAGGACTACATCTTCATCATGTTCAATATATCACCACGGTCCCCAATAGGGGTGGAGGATTGAACCGGTGACTTCACGTCAAAGAGTGTCTTAATAAAGCACGCGATCACCATTTATCCAAGACCCCGTGGACATAATTAATATAAATTTTTATATTCATTTATATACAAAATTATGTGATAATTTCCTATTAATTTTATTAAATATTTAAATTTCATACTTTCTTAAAGTTTAATAGATTATATTAATCAGATATCATTTTTTGGGATTCAAGTGCGTTAAGTAAGTCATTCATCTATGACCATTTCTCTGAGAGATAGTCGTAACTGACTAATTTCTCATGATTTTTTACTAGTCCACTTAGCACTCATTACATCGGGTGATGCTCACAGGGGTGAAGAAGTGGGATTGAAAATAGTGAAATGAATCACATGGCATCAATCATCACTTATGGGGCTTGCACCAGATAACCAAAACTTTCCGGAAGGTCACCCATCCCAAATCACCTCTAGCTCAAGCGTACTTAACTGTAGAGTTTTCCCCACAATCAAACTCACTTAACTTGCTACCTCATAAACCATATTAATATTAATGGTGATCATCATCACTTTACATACTTTAAAACAAAAAAAAAACAAAAAACAATTAAAAACAAACTCTCTTTACACACTTAAAAAAACAAAATAACAAAAACACTCTATTTGATATTTATTATATACATAATCTTGCATATGTGATAATCCCCTACTAACTTTGTTAAATATTTTTATATAGAAGTCATTGTTTCAAATAGGATATTGAAATTTGCTCTCTTGTGAAGGGAATCCACTAGTTAGGTATAGGAGTAGGTTTATGTAAACTACTTATTTGTCGCTATAAAAGAAATCAAAAGGGTTTTGCAAACATTTTAATTTAATGTGATAATTTAATCATCTCGATATTTTAATTGTCTAATAAATTTATCGACATGTTTACATTTTTTTGCACCAAAAAAAATAAAATAAAATAACAATGTAACATATATATATATATATATATAATTTTATTTTTCTTTTATTTTTTTTAATTTATGGGCTATAGAATAGATGGTGAGAGGGTGTTTTGATAAAGCATTTTATGGTGAAAAGGTCACTCGTTTGAAATAACATGGATAAAAATTTATCCATGTTAAAGATTGGTGTGGTCTAGGCGGAGTGCGATCCTCGAGTAATTCTAACAACTTAAATGTCCTTGGGCCGTGGTTATTCAAGGCACAATTTAAGCGTGCAAGTTATCTCGGGACTCGCACTACCTCACAAACGAACAAAAAAATATTTATTTTTTAGTCCAGAAGGCGTAGAATAGATGGTGACAGAGTGTAGTATGTTCTATTAAGAGACTCTGTGGTGAAAAGGTTATTAGTTTGAAACCTCATGGGAAAAAAATCTAGCCATGTTAAGGGCTGGTATGGCCCAGGTTAGGTACGATCCCCAGGTGATATTGACAGCTTAAATGCCCTTGGATCGCTGCTACTCAAGTCACAGATGTGTCAATCATCTAAAAACTCATATTACTTAATAAACACACACACACACACACATATATGCCATGTCTTTGTATAATTAATATAATAAGTTATAATTAAATATAAATAATGCTGATTTTTTGTAGCATCGGAAGTGCTCTAAGCCCCAAATTTTGTGGAGAGGCTTAGGCACTGGTATTCCAAAGAACCTGGAAACCGTTCGTGAAAATTCCACTTGGATCATGTTTTATTGTAAAAAATAATTATTTTAATGGGGACCCTAAGTGTAACTTAGAGAAATTAAATAATTAAAAGGTATTAATAAAACAGAGTGAGAATGATCTAGAAAGCGAAGATCAAGTCATGTTATAATTTTATCTAATATTGGCCGTTGATTTCTCAATGAGAAGACTATAAAGGAAGGTTTGAAGGCCATTTGGAAAGACACACAGAGTGAATCTAGAGATCGAATTCTTCTGACAGAGCAATGTCGAGACGAAGATCAGATCTATGTGATTCAATGCAATAAGGGGCAGAGCAGCTTCTGGAGAGATATTTTCTCAGCCGAAGAATCATCAGCAAAGAAAGGTAGAGAGACATCCAGCATAGCCAGTGCAGAGCTAGACGATTGATGCAGATCCAGTGTAGAGCCACACAGGGCTACGCAGTGGCTAAGAGGGTTTCTGCTATTTAACTATCAGATCATATCCAGAAGTCGGGGGCCAGGGTGTGAGGCCGGGAGGTTAAGATCTGAGATTTTGGGAGTCAGATTGATCCTTTGCTGGGGTGACACAGTGCTTAGAAAAGGTGACGCAATGACTATGCAGAGACCTCCAAGGGCAGCTCTTCAAGTGTCTGAATTAGCTGGATTTTCCGGTGATTGAGTGAGGTGAAACTCACAATTATTTATGCTAGTATTTCTCTCTCTATAACCAAAGAACCCTTGAGGTATTCAGAGATGTATTCAGAAATTTCTACTGCTTAAAAATAAAACCCTCAGATCTATTGTACCGGTTTTCTCGCATTAGCTTTTTCCGGGGACATAGTCCAAAATAAAGGTGTCCTATGTGTGATTGATTTCTTGCTCAATTTCCTTGTTTTAGAATCATATTTAATTAAGTGTAGATTTCGTCAGTAGTTTACTTCAATAATTCATGATGCATTCTGAATTAATTCTGTAAATGTAATTTACATAATAGGAAAAGTAAACTCAGATAGTTGCAGTAGGATTCCTAAGATTGTCAGATCTAGGAATTTTCACATGGTATCAGATATGAAATAGGAAGAGCAGATCTAGCACTGATGTGAAGGCTGAATTGCTGCAGCAACAACAAATCGAATCCCCAGAGGGATTGCTTAGTTCTAGCTAGAAGGGTTGAAGTTTCGAGGTTGTCTCTCTCTGAGTGAGTCTACAGAGAGGTAGGACTTCCAATTCAAGATTTTGCCAAGGCGGAGCGAGCAGTGTAGAGCCTTCACGCAGAGCCAGAGGGACACATTTTTTCTGCAGGAAGTTGTAGGGCATAGAAGCATCCAAAGAAAGAAAAGAGCACATAGCGGGGAACTCTTCCTCAGTGAGTTCCTAGCCGCAGAATTTAGTATTTTTCCAAGATTTGAGTTGCATATCCAGGAAGCAGATCTACGAGCTCCAAAAGGAGTGCATAAGCCTGCCTAATGTTGTGCAATAGGGGAAGAAGAGGAAGCAGTTTGATAGTTTTCGACTGATATGGCATCTCATGGTCTTAGAGATTAGGACTGGTTGGAGGGTTCCTCCAACTACATAATCTGGAAGGAAAGAATCCAATTCCTTCTAGATGATTATGATATCAAGACGTTCGTGGTGAATGTGGTTATTGTACCTACATATCTGGATCAACTTAAGAAGTACAAGTCCGATGTGGCAAAGGCTAAGAGACTAATCCTTGATGGTGTCAAGGATCACATAGTCTCTCATGTAACTGGCAAGAACAATGCCAAGGAGATGTGGGAAGTCGTGTCCTTGATGTACGAAGGAACTTCCGAGCATCAGAAGATGTACTTGGAGCAAAAGCTCCAGATGATCTAGATGCAGAAGGGGGGTCGCATTGCTCCATTCCTTATGAGACTTCAGGAGATTCGAGACCAGTTGGAAGTCGTGGGATCCACCCCATCTTCGGTAACTATGGTGAGGCTAGCCTTTAACGCAATGATGGAGGAGTGGAAATTTTTTGTCCAAATCATTTTGGGTAGGGCTACGCTTCCTAAATGGGAGCAGACGTGGTCAAAAATTTAAGAGGAAGAGCTTAAGAGAGATCTATTCAAGTGCAAGCTTGACAGTAGCAGTGGGAGCATATCTAAGAATCTAGAGGAGGAGGAGAATGCAACCCTCGCGTCGAAAGGGCAGCAAGGGCAATAGAGAAAAGAGAGAGATGTCTAGAAGGTGAAATGCTTCAGATGTGGTGAGATGGGCCACTTTGCATCACATGTCCTTCGAAGAAAAAGGACAAGGATGAGAAGCACAATCCAAAAGTTGCAGTTACAAATATTGAGCAAGACGAGTTACCCATGAGTGCCCATGCTTCTCTAGGTGAGAAGTGGGTTGATATTGAACTGTAGTTCACTTCGATCTTCATTTGGGCAGGATCCTTGAGGAGCCCACCTCATAGATCATTACCTTGCTACGGGAGCCCATATCAACAGTAGCGGGATGGAGGAGTTTTCAGTGGGACCCAAGGAGTGATGGAGCAACAGTTGTAGTAGGTAGCAACACCTACTTCTGGAGCAAAGCAACAAAAACGTAGCAGCAATAGTGTAGTGCAAAGCAGTGTTGCGCAGTAGCAGCACAATGCATTAGAGGGACAATGCAATATTTATCAGTAGTCAAAGTCTTCACCACCGAGGTGTATCCACTGAACAATTGTTCAGTATTTGGGTGACTTCAGCTGCTTCTCTCAACAGCTGAGTTGCAGTGCAGATGCAATTTTAGCAGCATAAAAGATGCAACACTTGAGAAGGAGTTGTAGTACGGATGCAATGGAAGTGTCATGGGCAACGGTACAGTTGCAGCAGCAGCACAGTGGTTGGTGGATAGCATCAGCAGCGCAAAGGATGCTTCAAGGTCAGAGCATTATGCAGCAGACATATTGTTAGAGCACTTTCCTTGCTAAGAGGGAGTATGTTGATTTTTGGTAGCATCAAAAGTGCTCTAAGCCTAAAAATTTGTGGAGAGGCTTCGACACTGGTATTCCAAAGAATCCAAAAACTATTTGTGAAAATTCCACTCAAATCATGTTTTATTGTAAAAATTGATTATTTTAATGGGGACTTTAAGTATAACTTAAGGAAATTAAATAATGAAAAGGTATTAATAAAATAGAGTGAGAATGATCTAGAAAGCAAAGATCAAGTCATGTTATAATCTTAGTCTTTGATTAGAGATTTAATCTTGGTCGTTGATTTCTTAACGAGAAGACTATAAAGGAAGGCTTGAGGGTCATTTGGAAAGACACACCAAGTGAATATAAAGATCGAATTCTTCTAATGGAGCAGTGCTTAGGCAAAGATCAAATGTAAGTGATTCAGTGCAATGAGGGGTAGAGTAGCTTTCGGAGAGAGATTTTCTCAGTCAGAGAATCATCAGCAGAGAGAGGCAGAGTCATCCAATATAGCCAACGCAGAGCCAGACAAGCTGACGCAGATCTAGCACAGAGCCACGTAGGGCTACGCAGTGGCTGACATGGTTTCTGAGATTTAACTGTCGGATTAGATCCAGAAGCCGGGAGGTGGGGTGTGAGACCGGGAGGCCAAGATATGAGATTCCGGGAGTCAGATCGATCCTTTGCTGGGGTGATGCAGTGCTTAGAGGAGGTGATGCAAGGCCTATGCAATGACTGCGCATATACCTCCAGGGGCAACTCTTCTAGTGTCCGGATCAACCATATTTTCTAGTGATTGAGTGAGGTAAAACTCACAATTATTTATGCTAGTATTTCTCTCTCAGAAACTAAAGAACCCTTGAGGTATTAGGAGATGTATTCAGAAATTGCTTAATAATAAAACCCTCAGATTTGTTGCACTGGTTTTCCTGCATTGGGTTTTTCTAGGGACTTAGTCCAAAATAAAAGTGTCCTATGTGTGATTGATTTCTTGCTCATTTTCCTTGTTTCAGAATCATATTTAATTAAGTGTAGGATACTTTAGTAGTTTACTTCAATAATTCATGATGCATTCTGAATTAATTCTGTAAATGTAATTTACATAATAAGAAAAGTAAACTCAGATAATTACAGTAAGATTCCTAAAATTATCAAATCTAAAAATTTTCACAAATAATAGTTGCATTAATTCACATTATATAATTAACTTCAAATTAATATTAAATTGTAAAAACATCTATAAACACAATAAGTATATTTAATAATTTATTCCTATAAATAATTAAAATGAATGTCCCCCACTTAACACATTCACTTTTCTCTTTCCACACAAAGTTGAGCTAAATATAAAAAATTTCAGAGTCAAACTAGTTGATATCCTAATGGTTAGTTTATTCATTTTTACATCTATTTAAACTTAATGTTTGGATCTGATCTCTTACCTAGTCCTGATGATGAACCACAATGATTGGTTCGAAACGCGTCGACAATGTTCTCTATCATGTAATTATTACCAAAAAATTCTAAATATATACGATAGATCACAAAAGCCAAAATTCTAAATATAAAATGTTTTGTTTTAAATTCTATATAATTAAAATGACCATTTGTCAAAATTATACATAAGGATTGCACTAAGTTATTATAATGAATTCCTATAGATAGGGAAAATTTATGGGGATTGGTGAGGGTGATTATCAATCCTCTCAATTATCATATTGGAAAAAATATATTATATATATAAAGTTAGAATTAAGCATTTAATAAACACTGGCATGTTCTTTTCATACACCTTACTTAAAATATATTATAATATATAAAGATAGAATTAAGCATTTAATAAACACTGGCATGTTCTTTTCATACACCTTACTTAAATTTAAGGTTTGTAGTATTTTACAAATATTATTTTATGTGTGTATATCGCGCATGGTGAGTGGGGTACTTTTTTTCATATCCGTCTATACCACATCATGATTTGTAAAGCACCTTTTTCCTCTAATATTCTTTTAAAAGTATTATAAAAATTCTTTGAAACTAACTTTTAACAAATTCAAATTTATAGTCATCATTATGTTGACCTTTATGGGATCAAATTGCTTTTGCTTAGTATTCGAGGTTTCCTTTTTGGAAGTAAACAAAATAATCATAACAAATATTGTACGAATTTTAAGTAAAAATATATTGATAATTAGCATCGAATAAATAATAGTGGTAGATGTGGAGAAAATATGAAGAAATATCTTTTTTACGAAGCTTAGGTAGAGCTTTGAATAATTAAACCAAGGAGTATTGTTGATTATCAAATAATGAAAGAAGCTATGGTTTTAAATATTAGCAATTTAATTATGGTAGGAGACTCATTTTCTTATAATTAGGCATTTTTATTATAATTCTTATTTTTAAAGTATGTATATTTTTTTAATAGTTAAATTGTTACATGGAAGTGGGTTTTTTTTGTTCCACAAACTAAAATTAGATTATTATTTTTATTAAAAAATGTAGCATTTTCAAGGTTTTAAAATATGAGCTTAAGAATATTACTATTAAATGATATTGAAATAAATATTATTGATCATTATAAAAAGAAAATTTAGTTAGTAATTGTGGGATAACATGTAAAGAAAGGGATGGCAAGTGTAGGAGGGGTTATTCTAGAGTTTGAGGGAACTCTAGTAAATTTCATTTTCTAGGGACTAGGGAGGGCATTGAATGATCAAGTAGAGGCTTATGTTTTCCACCAAAGAATTCTCCTTCAAAAAAGGATTGAATAAACCTCATAATAGTCATTAGGGATTCAAGCATAATTCAAGTTTAATGTTTTCAAAGACACCCCACTCAAATAGAAAAATAGCATTGATTGTTGCGCGAGTCCAAAAGGAGACTAAAGGCTTTCACAAGATTTTGTTCCATCCCATTTTTCAAGAACTCAATGACCAACTTGATCTATTGAAAAACAAAGTAGTTCTTCATAAGGTGGGAGCCATTTGGACAAAAGAAGGGTGGAATATGCACCCAATTCCTTAATAACCCAAATTCACTATGGGGGGACACTTTTACATTCATAAATAGCCATTTGTCCATCAATATATGACAATAAATATTATATTAAGCGTATGAATTTGAAAGGACAAACATTTATTTCCTATTCATGTTGGGAGTAATCATAGTTCAATATTTTGAACCCTATTATACAGAATTGATAATCCATTATGGGATTACGCATTATTGTGGGAAAGGTTTTTGTGAGGATAATGATCTCAAGCAATTTTGATCCCTCTAAATAAGACCTCCACAAGGCCATTGGTTTTCTTTCTCGTTTCCTAACCTGTTAAATTATGTTATTATATATGATGAGCCTTTCTAGTGGTTTCTTTTTGGTTTCCTAACTAATCAAATTATCTTATTATTTATGAGAGAGGTGAACTTTTTTGGTGGTTTTGGTTATTGGACTTCAATCACCCTAAGCATGCAATTAGTTGTGAGTTTCTCTTATCATACCTCTTTCTACATGTTACAATCTTTTCTAGGTGGTTTCTTCATGGTCAATCACATTTTGTGGTTCCTTTAGCTCAAGTTTTTCTTGGCCCAAGTTTTTGTATGGTGCAAATGAAAAATAAGGACTCTACTTCACTAATTTCTTGAAGGCTCTCTCCCTATATTATGGAACGACCTTTGAGAAGTCTTATATAAGTTTTGCTTTTCTCTCCAAAGGATTACCATCATGGATTACTACGAGGTGCAAGAATTCAAAATAATTATAAGAAAACATGAGGAAACAATCTAGAGTAGAGAAAAAATCAATATTCTCAATGACTTCTAAGGTACATGAGAATGAACATCAATGCTTATCTCAAACCACCATAATCATGAATTATCTTATCCAACAAAAGTAAAATGTTGATGATTTGGTGGCTAAATGCAAACATCTTAAGAATATGGTCATTAATTTCGCAAAGGATCTCACTCGACACCATCAAATTAGTGAATGTCCATCAATTTTGGTTAGGTCTAGTTAAGGGAAGAAGATATTGTGTATTAGATGCTTGAGGACATGTACCTTGAAAAATGGAATTATCTTCCATCCAAAATGGACAAGAGGAAGTCATTAGCTTTCAGGTCTTCCAAAAAGTTTACATGTTTATTAAATCAATTATAATATTAGAGTCTTTTTTATATACTTGTAAGTTTTTTAGCTCGAAGCATTCATATGCAATAACTTTAAACTTTAATATTTTTTGTTAGAATTTTTGGAAGGCTACCCTTCATGCTTACAAACTCTAAAAAATAATTTTGTAACTTTGTTTCTTAGCTTCATACTGCAACATTGATAATATAATGTTTTTGTTAGATCTAAGATTTTTGTGATCCATAATGCAGATAAATGTCTTTCAGATTAATCACATCTTTAGGGTTTGGTCGATGTTTGGAACCATCTAATGTGGTTCATCCTCAGGACAAGGTGAAGAAGGAGATCGATCTCAATGAATAAATAGTAAGGATGTGTCATTGCCTGGTGATAGCTGCTAAAACTAGCCGTTATTTAGTTAATTAGTGAGAAAATAAAAAGTTTTTAATAATTTAAAATATTATTCAGAAGGGTCAATGAATAATATAATAATATAGTAAAATTATTAAAAATAAATATAATAAGGGAGAAGGGGTAAATAATAGCATAGGGACTAATCTTAAATTTTTTTGAAGTAGATATTAAAAAGGTAAATGAGTAATAACAAATAATAATCAATTTTGGTGTGTGTGTGTGTGTGTGTGTGTGTGTGAAGAAAATTGGATCAAACATGTTGTGTACAATTTTGATAAATATAGCATCAAGAATGTAAGAACTTTGCTATGTTCTAAGTGGCAACAAAAATAATTCAAAAGCAATTTTTTTTGTCATTTTCGATGCAATTTGGGTGGAAACTAAAAATGTTGTTATCATTAAATGTGTTGATTATAATATCAATTTTAGAGATTGTATTAACATCAAATTGTCGATATTGTGTTAGAAAAACACACTTAGATACCATGTTAGAAACATGTATCGTATGTGGAAAATGAAGATAATATGACCAAGTTACGACCCCGAGAAGTTGATTGCCCAACTAACCCCAACGAGGCCAACAAACTCTTGGAGCTCCATCTCCTTCGGTTAGGATTTTGGTTGTTTAGGGTTTTCCCATTTTGTTCAATAATAAAAAGTCTCTTGAGCCTCATTGTAACACAGTTTAGAGGCATGCAACTGCCACATCTCTTCTCAAAGATAAGCTACCATCTCTCGAGCTAGTTTATTTCCATTCAGTATGTGAGCATATTTCAATTATTTGATATTAATGAATTGAAGTTTTATTTATGTTGCATCTCTATTTTTATGTTTATATATGTATTCTATTGTGTTCTTGCATAATTCAAGGTCAGTGGTATCAGAGCGGTCTGCAATTTTATTGCTTTTCTTTGCATGTCCCCAATGAGGTCAGGGTATAAGGAGTTAGGGCTCGAACCTTTGCAAGATCAGCCTCGCAAACCCTGACGACGTCCCATGGCAGAAGAAAATAAAAACGAGGGAACATGATATCCTTTCAAAATATTGCTCGAGGAGGCCCTCAAGAAACAAAGGAATGCGATGATGGATAAATTTGCCTAGATCCTTCAATAGATACCCAGAGACGACGCATCTTCCTCCAACAACCACTCTGGAGGCGCCACTTCTTTTAAGATGCAAGTTAATTTTGACATTCCCATATTTTAAGGCAAGATAGATGCAGGCGTCATAGATAGATGGTTAAATATGTTGGAAGGATATTTTATGGTTCATGACTTTTCCAGTGAGGAAAATATTACTCATGCACTCCTCAAAGTCACCCCCCATGTCAAAGACTGGTGGGAAACCTACTATGAGCAAAAGGAAAAAAGGGAATCCTCACTATTTTTAGTCGCACCCACTTTGAATTCTTTCCAATATGCCATCAAGGAACAATATTACCCCGTTGGGAGCTATAAAGATAAATACATAAAGTGGGCCATGTTGCGGCAAGGAAGGGACCAAGATTTGTTAGAGTTCACAAATGGTTTCCATGCCCTTCGCACAAAGTTGGGTATCAAGTATTCTAAGTGGCATTTGGTACTCAAGTATCGCGGTTGTCTACATAAGTACATCCAGGACAAAATGGAGTTCTCGGACATCTCCTCACTCGGTGTCGCATATCGATATGTTGTCAAGATCGAGCAGAAGTTTAAACAGAATAAGCGAGAATTTGGATTTGTGAATCTGAAGCAATGGAAAGGTGCCCCCAAACCATAGAACAAAAGCCAAGGCGAGGCAACCCAGGACAACCCGTCGAAGTCACAAGCAAAGAACAACACCACGAAGACAAAGAAGGACACAGGAAAGTGGTGTGAGTTCCATAAGAGCCCCAATCACAACACAAGTGAGTGTCGAGCCAAGAAGTCACTAGTGGTTGAGATGAAGGCTTTCGAATCAGATGAATGTTCCGACTCTAAGTCATAACCCGACAAGGGGAGTGAAAAAGATAAGCAAATTATTGATGCAGAGGCCAATGCTATTATTTCCACCACCAAGATCCAAAAGGATGAGCCCCGAAGATCCAGAGGAGGGGAAGCGTCTCTTCCACTCATAGATGTGTGTGACAGGTTCTCTGTTGTAGTTCATTGTTGACAATGGGAGCCAAAAGAACCTCCTTTCAGCAGATATTATGAAGTGACTGGGCCTACCAACCACAACACACCCACAACCGTACACCATCGGGTGGCTTCACCAAGGACGATATCTCTGCGTCAGCCAGTGGTGCCTCCTCCCCTACAACATCGATCCCTTCATAGATGAGGTATTGTGTGATGTTGCTCCTCTTGAAGTTTGTGATGTATTATTAGGCCAAGCATACTTGTGGAAGGAACATGCTTTGTATGAGTCTAGGACTCGCATTATTATTATTACTTTTGTAAATAATTTGTATAGGATACTGGAGGTAGCACCGCCTACCGCCATCTCTTTGATCACTGCGAAGAAATGCAGAAAAATCATTTCCCAGACCGTGAAATTTGTTTTCCTTATGATTCACCCTCAAGGAAAGAATAATATTATGGCCACGACCTCTAGAAAAGGCTCCTTTGCACGACAAAAATAGATGGACAACGTTACGGAGTATAGGGACATCTTCACCTCAACCGCAGGGGTACCTCTACACTGTCAGGTCAAGCACACCATCGATTTGACCCCGGGCACACCACTACCCAATAGACTAATCTATCAACACTCTATTATGGAGAACGATGAAATCAAGAGGCAGATTCAAGAGCTGTTGCAAAAAGGTCACATTAGGACAAGTTCATCACACTGTGGGAGCTCGATGGTGTTGGTACAAAAGAAAGACGGGACCTGGAGACTCTGTATTGACTATCAGAAGTTGAACAAGATCATTGTCTGGAATAGGTATCCAATTCCACAGATTGAATACCTTTTGGACTAGCTCAAAGGGGCAAAATATTTCAGCAATATTGACTTAAAGTCTGGTTATCACTAGGTACCAATCAAACCCTCTGATGTGTGGAAGATTTCATTCAAATCCAAGGAGGGCCTTTTCGGATGGCTGGTCATGCCTTTTGGGTTGACGAATACCCCCACAACCATCATGAGGCTGATGGATGACATCTTGCGATCCTTCACCAACTCATTCATGGTGGTGTATCTGGATGAAATTATGATCTTTATCCAGAGTTGGGAAGAGCACCTCCACCATATTCAATAGGTCCTCCAAACCCTATGACAACACAATTTGTGAGCCAATTTGAAGAAATGCACTTTTGGTATGACCCAGGTTCAATATTTGGGGTACATTATTAATGAGTGGGGGTGCATGTGGACCCAGCTAAGATACAAGTAATTCAAGATTGAGCAGCCCCAACCACTCTCGCAAAGCTTCTCAACATTTTGGTTCTTGCCAACTTCTACCACGATTTCGTGTTGGGGTTCTCTCATATCACTTGGCCTTTAAGTCAAGTCACCAAGGGAGGAGAGAAAGAAAATTTCTTTTGGTCTAGATTACAATAGAAGGTGTTCGCTGAGTTGAAGCATTGCCTCTCCTCTGCACTAGTGCTCACATTACCATACTTGCAACAACCATTTGAGATTAAGACAAATGCATCTGACTTTGCTATTGGTGTAGTTCTTAATCAGTAGGGGCATCGAGTGGCATATTACAGTGAGACACTTTCATACACAGTCTGATAGTATCCCACCTATGACAAAGAGATGTATTCCATTGTGCAAGACTACTGAAAATGGAAGAATTACACTATGGGGAATGAAACGTTCATCCACACAAACCATCAACCCCTGCAGTTCATACAGACACAAGGGAAGTTGCAGAACGATCGCCATCAGAAATGGTCCACATACCTACAACAGTTCCATTTGAACATTAAGTACAAGAAGGGAAGCACCAACAATGTTGTAGAGTGCCTCATCCGACTGCCTATCATGGCACTGACCACCATGCTTGACTCTTGTGGGCATGAGACTTCGGGGTGGCCACATCTTTACAAGAGCGATCCAAAATTTGGCAACACATACGAGATGCTCCTGGAAGGCAAGCAAGTTCCAGTTTTTCACCTCCACAATGCACCTTTATGCCACCTGGGACACCTCTATGTTCCTTCAAGTGATCGTGCCAAGATGATTTGGGAAGCACAGTACAGTCGTGTCGTTGTACATTTAAGGGTAGAGAAAATAATGGCAGTGTTGTAGAAGTATTTCTATTGGTTGAACCTTTGACGGGATGTTGGGAAGTACATCATATCTTGCACTTTCTGCGCAATTTCCCAAAAACCATCAAGAAGCAAGGCTTATATACTATGTTGCCTACTCCTAGTCAACCTTGGGAATCCATCTCCATGTATTACATGTCAAGCCTTCCTTCTACCAAGCATGGAAACGACTGCATTTTTGTGGTCGTCGACAGATTCTCTAAGATGGCCATTCTGGCAGCCTGCAAGATGAGTATCATGGCAGAAGCCACTGTTAAGATCTTCTTTTAACAAGTGTGGGTACACTTTTGGATCCTACAGTCCATTATCTCAGATTGGGACAGTAGGTTCCTAAGTACATTTTTGTCAAGTCTCTGGTCGATGTTGGATACCAAGCTCACTAAGTCCACAACTTTTCAAACCAAAACTGATGGCCAAACAGAGCTCGTCAACAAGATGACTGTACACATTATGCACATGTACAACTCAAAGCATCCACACACATGGGATGAAATCCTCCCCTATGTCCAACACAACTACAACAAAGCTCTCCATAGCTCAACTAGACATAGCCCCTTTTAGGTGGGGTTGGGATTCCAGCCATTATGTCCCATTGATGTGGCCATACCATTTGCAGCTACTTAGGCAGATTCAGATCATGTCCAATCCGAAGCTAACAGGGTGAAAAAATTCATTGAGTCCATTTAGCACATATGCCAATAGGTCCATGACATATTGAACAAAGCCAATGCTAAGTACAAACATAGACATGATCAACATCAGGTGCCACACAAGTTTCAGGTGAGTGACAAAGTTTGGCTACATTTACAGAAGGAGCGCCTCACTTTTCCCACTGCAAGCTTCACTCGCTCTGATATGGGTTGTACACCATCACCAAGTTTGTAGGGGACAATTCCTTTGAGCTCAACATTCCATCATTCCTTGGTTTGCACCCACTGTTCAATGTGGACCACCTTCGGCCATACTTTCCACCATCACTGGACACATCTGACATTGCAAAACAACTCACATAAACAGAGTTAACCAAGACCGCATGGAACAAGACACAATTGATCGAATCATGTACACGTAGATCAATAACACCCACCAACAGAGGATACAACTATATCGAGTTGTCAAATTAGGCCAACTCCTTCACCAAGGAAAGTGGTTCACCAGGTGTTACACAACAATTTGTCACCGTCCCTGCAATTCCCCATCCTGCACATTGGAGGACTCATTTCGTGACCTGTGAGCAGTGACATAACCTGAAAACACTTTCATGGTATTCCCCTAGACATGGAATTTCATTCCCCTGAAGACATCTCCTTGTGAAAAACCCTAAAAATAGCCTTTTCATCCTTGGTGCGACTAGCCAGTGTTATACCTGCGCCAATGGGGGAACCTTAACACTGAGCCCGCGTGGGCGTCTGCCTCATAGTCGCATCACGTCAGCGAACAGCAAAAGTTTAAAACAGTCAGGTTTAGAAGGATTGACTCAACCACCCCAAACCGGCTCCCAATTGAGCTGGCACGCTAGTTTCATCGTCATGCAGAGGAAGGTTTCACCTCTCATGGAAGCTTCCTTGAGGACAGGGCCAATCCCATGATTGTAGGGATCCCAACTCCCCTTCCACCATCTATATAAGCTTGCCATTTCCCTTTGCAAGCTAGTCTCCAAGAGCCTTCATAGCCTAAAGAATGTTGCAAGAGCCTTGTTAGTCCTCATAGAGCCAAATCAGTAGCAAGGAGATTGACGATCGAAGAGAGAGGCTTGTCCCATTCCCGACGAGCTTTACCGAGACGTATTCCGCTGACGACCCGCCAAAGGAAGATTCAGCGTCAGAGCCAGGTTGTATTTTCCTTTGTATGAATTAATGATGTTTGCTCGTTGGTTATGGTTCCACTCGTATTGTTCATTATGATCCCGAGTTGTGTCTTCTCTGCTGATACATAATTGCATATATCTCTGCTTACGTTTGTGTTTGTCGTGTTTCTTTGTGGTGTGCAGTGTGTTCGATCATGTGAGCTGAAGATTGTGATCCAAGTGAGCAAGAGCAGAGTGCTGATATCTTCACAACTACATCATGGGACTGAGTGTAGGCCTTTCACAATTTCATTTAATATTGTAATTAGAACTACAACTTTAATAATAGTCTTCACCTTAACCAAGACGTTTCTAGACCATACACTAATTGAAAGGGTGAACCTGACCTGACTCTTTGCTGACGTCCGGTAGGCCCATAGAGCTGAGAACAATTGGAGATGCCAATTGGACTTATGAATACCAATTGTTCGTTGAAGCATAGTGACCAAAACTTTGTTCACAGCCTCAACCTGGCCATTTTCTTGGGGGTAATATGGCGTTGAGCTATCGTGTCGTAAGCCCAATCTTGATGTCAGCTCGGCCATCATGTAATCTCGGAAATGAGTGCCATGATCGGTAACAATGGCCTGAGGGACCTCAAAACGTGCAATAATGTGGTTGAAAATAAACTAGGCAGCTGTCTTACCGTCGGCGGCTAGTGTAGGCATCGCTTCAGCCCACTTAGTAAAGTAGTCTACAACGACGATTATATATGCATGCCCCCCGGCCGAATGAAGGTTACACGTCATGAAATCTACGCCCCATTTCACAAAAGGGCCGACAGTAATGACAGGATGCAGAGGGAGAGGTGGCGCGCGCATCTTGCGCTGAAAAACTTGGCACACATGACATTTTCGGACTGCAACAATATAGTCTTTGAATATCGACGGCCAGAAGTAACCTGCACGTAGAATATTATGGGCAGTGGCATATCTGGACATGTGATTGCCACAGGGGCCACTGTGACAATCATTCAAGACTCTTTCAGCCTCTTCCAAAGTCAAGCACCAGCGGAGCACCGAATCTACTCCAACCCGGGATGACGTATCTCCTACAATGCGGTAGGGTTGAGACTTATGCCGGATCGCGTCAAGCAGCTGGAAAGGAAGTTGTGGATGGCCCACCTCCTCCACCTGTCTCCGGTTCTTTGGAAATTGAGAAGCCTACTGCTGAACCTGTTGTGAGGCCACCTTCTAAAGGTGTTCTACGAAGGTATTCCTACAATCCAAATGCCCGTGCCGCTCAACACTACAGTATTGTTGAGGATTTGGCTCAGGCGCCTTCTGCTATGTCTGCATTGGAAGTCCTTCAAAGTTGCCCTTCGCAACGGAAAGCTCTGTTATCTGCGATCGGTGGAATTGATCCCATTGACTCTAGTCTTCTCACCTTCGACCTAGAAAATTTTACTCCCCGAATTCCGCATCAAACTGCTCTCTTTATTCAAGTTGGGATCAACGGTCTTAACATCCACAGGGCTGTTGTAGATGAAGGTGCTTCCACCTGTGTCATGTCATCCGCTTGCTGGAAGGCCATTGGCTCTCTGACTCTCTCATCATCTCCCAATGCCTTAGAGGAATTCCATGGTCGGGATTCCAAACCCTTGGGTGTTCTCGAAAGTTTTCCAATTACGTTATAGGGGAAGATAGTCAACGTAGAAGTAGAAGTGGTTGATGCTAAGCTTAACTACAATATGCTTCTCAGTCGCAGTTGGACTCACGCCATGCTATGCGTGCCATCCACCCTCTTCCAACTTCTTAAGTTCCCTCATGAGGGAAAAATCGTCACTATGGATCAGTTGTCTGTCTTCACCTCCACCTCTGAGAACAACATTCCTTATGTGGATCAGATCCCCAATCCCCCTGAAAGTGTAGGACCCGGTCTCTTCAAAGACCCCGTCCTCATGGGTATTTTTCCCGCGCCACCACCACACATCGTTCAAGTTAATATGATCTCTAGGTCTGACGACCCATGGATCATCCCTTCACTTGAACAAGTGATTAATTTTGGAGAATCGATGCCCCTAACTCCAGTAGAGATTAATTACTATGAAATCGTCGCTGCATCCGATCCTCCTCCTCCTCAACATGCTCCCTCAAGCATGGCTTTAGACACCCATTCTCAATCCCCCTGGCTCGGCGAGACCGACTCATTTGATCCTCTTAAAGAGATTTTCCCTTCTGACGAAGCCATTATTGAAACAATGTCTCTTGAGGAGCTGCCTTGGAGCGATGGACATCATCGTTCCTCTTTCATGCCTAGCCTGGGGGCAATGTCAGACTGTCTAGAGCATTTTGCATCTCAGGTTCCTACTCCACCTCTCTAGACGCCCATACTGACTCATGAGGTCCTTTCGGAGGGAAACCTGAGCAACATTACCCAAACCATGCCGATCGACATCTCCGTCAAACCGGGGATAGTCGAGAATATACATGTGGGAGTAACTTGTTCTCCTGATGAGATACGAGTTTATACTGATCTTTTCCGTGAATTCAAAGACGTGTTCGCTTGGTCCTATGAGGAAATGCTTGGGATTGATCCCAGCATAGTAGTACACGAGATTCCTACCTATCTCGGTGTGAAACCCGTACACCAACGCTTATGCCCAGTGTATCCTCGCAAAGCCGCTGCCATTAAAGCAGAATTTGGAAAAATTCTGAACGCGGGCTTCATTTACCCGATCCCCCTCACAGAATGGGTCTCAAACATTGTCCCTGTAGATAAGAAACAGGGTACTATAAGATTCTGCGTTGATTACCGTGATATTAATCGGGCCTGTCCTAAGGACAACTACCCCACTCCCTTCATAGATCAAATCATTGACGAATGTGCTGGGAGTGAGATTTATTCCCTGATGGACGGCTTTTCGGGGTATAATCAGATAAATATTTTACTCGTCGATCAACACAAGACTGCATTCATCTGTCCGTGGGGTACCTTTTCTTATAAAAATCTCCCGTTCGGCTTAAAGAACGCTGGAGCTACTTTCCAGCGTGCTATGTCTTACGCATTCCATGACATACGCCATATCGTTCAGCCTTATCTGGATGATTTTCCACCTCATTCAGCTCGGCGAGAGGACCATCCCGAACACCTCCGCCATATTTTCCTTTGTTGTCGACGCTATAATATCCGGCTCAACCCTCATAAATGTGTCTTTTGCGTGGATTTTGGCCGTCTTTTGGGATTCATAGTCTCCAAAGACGGGATTCGCCTCGACCCTCTAAAGGTCGAGGCCATTGTCAATCTCCCATCACACTCCTCGTTATATAAATTGCAGAGTCTACGGGGAAAAGCTAATTTCCTTCAACGCTTCATCCCGAACTACGCAGAAGTTGCCAAAGGTTTCACGCGTCTTTTAAAGCAGAACGTTCCCTTTCGTTGGGACGAGATTGCTCAACGATCCTTCGAGAAGCTAAAGATGTTACTTGTTAATGCTCTGTTGCTTCGTCCTCCAGACTATCACCGTGATTTCACTCTATATTTGGCCACCGCGTTTAGTACCATAGTTATGGTTCTGGTGCAGGATGACGATGATGGAAATGAACACGTCATTTATTATCTATCACAAAATCTTCTCGACACAAAAGCGCATTACGCTCATGTCGAGAAACTGGCGTTAGCCGCAGTACACGCTGTGCAGCGGTTTCACCACTACATCGTGTTGCGTACAATAACCGTGGTTTCGGATTGCAACCCCATGACGTACATTTTATCTCGACAATTACTGGGGGCAAATAATCCAAATGGATTGTGATCCTTCAGGAGTTCGACTTAGAGTTTACCACTGCTAAGTCGACCAAATCATTGGTTTTTGCGGATCTCATTTGCTCCCTCCTGACAGACTCCACCCCATCTCATTCCGAGGATCATATCCCAGACGAAACACTCTTCCTTATCAGCACTCACAACCCATGGTACAAAGACATCATAGTGTATCTTCAAACGTCAACGTTCCGGTCTGAGTTGACCAAAGATGCCCGACGTCGGATTCGACATTAGTCTCAACCCTACCGCATTGTAGGAGATACGTTATACTGGGTTGGAGTAGATTCGGTGCTCCGCCGGTGCTTGACCCTGGAAGAGGCTGAAAGAGTCTTGAATGACTGTCACAGTGGCACCTGTGGAGGTCACATGTCCGGATATGCCACTTCCCAGAAGATTCTGCATGCAGGTTACTTCTAGCCGTCGATATTCAAAGACTATATTGTTGTAGTCCGAAAATGTCATGCGTGCCAGGTTTTTCAGCGCAAGATTCGCCCGCCACCTCTCCCTCTGCATCCTGTCATTACTGTCGGCCCTTTTGCGAAATGGGGTGTAGATTTCATGACGTGTAACCATCATTCGGCCAGGGGGCATGCATATATAATCGTCGTTGTAGAATACTTTACTAAGTGGGCCGAAGCGATGCCTACACTAGCCGCCGACGGTAAGACAGCTGCCCAGTTTATTTTCAACCACATTATTGCACATTTCGAGGTCCCTCAGGCCATTGTTATTGATCATGGCACTCATTTTCGAGATTACATGATGGTCGAGCTGACATCAAGATTGGGCTTATGACACGATAGCTCAACACCATATTACCCCCAAGCAAATGGCCAGGTTGAGGCTGTGAACAAAGTTTTGGTCACTATGCTTCAATGAAAAATTGGTATTCATAAGTCCAATTGGCATCTCCAATTTTTCTCAGCTCTATGGGCCTACCGGACGTCAACAAAGAGTGCGACCGGATTCACACCTTTTCAATTGGTGTATGGTCTGGAAGTGACTCTTCCGGTTGAGTGCGAAATTCCTTCCTTAAAGTTGGCTGTGGAACTTTTGCCCGACACTTCTCCTGAAGAAGAGTGTCTCTTGTATTTGGAACGGTTGGATGAAACCCGCCGCTTGGCTGCTTTAATCATTGAAGCACAGAAGAAGCGGGTCAAAGCCCACTTTGATCAATCTGTATCTCTGCGTTCCTTTGTCGAAGGGGACCTTGTCCTCCGATACGACCAGGCGCACGACAAACTTGGAGCAGGAAAGTTCCAACCGATGTGGCATGGGCCCTACATTGTGAAACGAGTATTGAAAAATGGGGCTTATGAGCTCATTGATTATGAAGGAGTTCCGTTGGCGCAGCCTAGAAATGGGCTGTACCTTAAAAAATACTATGCTTAAGTTATTTTTGGTGTGGTGTGTGTACATAGGTGTGTATATTCATTTATGTGCATGTGTGGTGTGGTGTGCGATGTAAGTATCTTTTTGCTGATCGGGTCTTCCTGATTGTGCAGATGTATATTACTCCGTTTGTGGGTTTCGCGGATGGTGCCTCCCGCAGCACCAGGAATCTGTCCTCGGCAGCCTGGGTAATCTATGATCCTGCTGGTGAGTTGGTTAACCTGCAAGGTGTGTGTCTGGGTCCTGCTACAAATAATATTGCAAAATATAGTGCCGTATTGGAATTATTAACCGAGGCTGTGAACCTCGGCATTCGTGAATTACTTGTGTATCTAGACTCACAACTTGTAGTATCATAGCTTAATGGTCATTATTCAGTTAGAAACCCATCCATTTTATGTCTGTATCTACGTATTCGTTTATTGGAAATAAATTTTAATTATATCACATATCAACACATACCCAGACATATGAATACATTAATAGATGCAGTAGCGAATATGGTTTTAGATAGACATTTGCACAACTTATAAACAAAAACATCATCACATGTAAAGAGATCCATCCAGAAATAGGTATATATATGTGTGTGTCGAAAGGTTTACATAGTGTGCATCACATAAAATAAAAAAATATACATGTTTGTCTTAATACAGCCGGAGACGACATGTCTCTCAAAAAATATGCATATGAAAATCCCTAGATGTCTAATCTGCATGGTGCTCGTGGTAACAAGTCACCGCGCGCACTAAGCGTCTCAGTAGTCGGTGGAGGCAACTAGGTACTCCCACAGTGTGTCGCTGGTATGCTAGCGGAACATTTGCTAGCCGTGCATAGTCCGGGATCCCCCGAGCAAAGCCCTCCAAATTCTGGATCAGCTCGCCCCCTTCTCCACCCTCAGCCTGAGGGTCATGTACGACATGGGTTCTCCGCGCAATGGGAGACATGCTCGCGGGCCTCTCTGGGCCGACATCTGCATACACATAAAACTATTATTATAACATACATGTATTACCAAAAAAAAATCATAAATACATAAAAATCAAAAAGAGTATCATACCCAACTCCTCGTCCCAATCATCCCCCTCCGGGAGCAGAAGATCGGGATCTCCGGTGAAATTGGTCCCAACATAGGGCCAATCCTCGACCACAATCAGCTGTCGCCGTAACCACCCAAAGAATTCGGGCCTCCAAGACATCTGTTGGCCTCCTCCTGACCTGGGCATAAGTACTGCCCAGCGAGCCATCCTCGGCTCTCTTGGTACTGGCTCAACAACTATGGCCCCTTGGCCCTAGAAAATAGGTAGTCGTTCCAGGATGAACAACACCAAAATGGAACCGTAGCCGAACTGCTTTAGTTTGGCTTGCTTGCATCTTGTTAGCTGCCTCTTGATATTGCTCATCACTGTAGTAGCCCAATCGAACAATGTGGGGTTCATACACTCGGAGGCTAGTATGAGTTGGGCCTTGGTCGCCTCATGCGGTGCTTGCGATCCCGCAGCCCGCATAATGGTGTGTAGCACCATTCTGAGTGCTAGATCGCAGACAATGTGGATGTCCACCTTCCCGCTTCCCGATCCGGTTCCTGCCCCTGGGCACACCCTCGCCATTACTTGTTCCATTTTTTCTCCGGAAGGTCTGCTGCCCGTCAGAATGGGTACTGGGCCTCTGCGCGACAACCCGGTGATGAAATACACATCGGAAACCTCAAGTTCCAACACTTGGTCCCGAAGTTTAAATACTTCCTCATTTTCGTCCCATATGCTGACCAAGTACTGTAGCAGCTCAGGTTGAGCTCGTAAACATGGAGTAAGGAATAATTTTTTGAGTCCACAGTTCCTGAGTGCATTCATACAGGCTTCGTTTTCCATAGACATTTCATCTTCCTCCCCATGTTCCCTCTCCTTCCATTCAATAATCATTGTGCATGTATATCTGCATCAACACAATAAAAAATGCTTTGTTAGATCTCTGGTGCATTTGAAAATCCACATGGGTAGCTCACATTTTGAAATTTTTAGAGCGGAAAATTGAGTTGCGCCATTGGCGCGACCCCTTTGTGAGAAAATGTCCATTGGCGCGGGTCCGTGCCCGATACCCGCGCCAATGGAGCGAGCCCTAAAATTTTAAAAGGTTCCCCCCAAAAGTCTAATGCACAATGAAAACTCATAAAAAATGGATTAAAATGGAGCTTAAGGGAACGCCTTTTACCTGGAACAAACAAGGAGCTGAACGATGTCCCGAATCAGTCGCAATCACCGCCGCAAGTTTGCACACAAACATACCACTGTTGCTCTCCAAGTAAGGTAAAAAGTAAAAGTAAATTTGTTTTACCATTTGAAACCTATTTATAACTTTTTAAGTCAAAAATTAGGTTTTAAATGTCATTTTTGTCAATATATATTGTTGAAAATGAATTTTACACTTGCTTTTATGTGCAGCGACAGATTTTTACGCGCCTTGGACAGTGATACGAGTTGTATTTTATACTTTTTCGGACTCGGTAAAAACACGAAAAAGTCATTTTGGAGTCATCTTTCAGCTCTTTTCTGACTCTCTAAACATGAAAAGATTGTCGAGTCCCTTGTCGTTTCGATCTCGTTAAAGTGGCCACGAAACGACATCTACCCAGTATACATTTACCCCTTTTTCGGGCTGGGATAGATTATTTACGAAAAAGGAATACCCTAGCCTATCACAACTAGGAGGCTTTCTCATGCATAGTTTTCTACCTTTTCGGGTATGAGGAACTATTTACAAAAAGGGACCATTTGAGTTTACTTTTCTGATGTCTTTTCAAACTCTCTAAACATGAAAATACGCCGAGTTCTTCCTTTGTCAGACTCGTTAAACCTTGATGACATTGGATTCAGTCGTAATGACGAATTTCGAGTTCCTCCTTCCTAGGGCTCATTAAATGTACTAGGATGGACTTATATGACAAGCATATGGTATCCTCTTCAAGCTTGTGTAAAAATAAAGAGGTAATCACCAGAAATGGTGGGGAAAATGGAACCAGCATCATTGTCGTGTCGGTAGTATGTCGCTCTTGAACATGGCACTTGTCTGCATTCGTGTCGGGTTGGGGACATCTCATCTCGTTTTTCACTTGCCTCCGTGGGTTTGGGTGATCCCTTTTGACCTCTCATCTGCTCTTTTCCTCGTCGTGATGACCTCTAATATTTTGATGTAAAATACTGCCAAATCCACTGTCGTGCCGCCATATGTTCATGAGAAGTTGACCTCTGCAAATTTCAACCTTCCTCTGATTCTCGTCTAATCCTGATTCACGAAGACATTATGTTCCTCTGTCTCACGTCGATGATGTGGGAAACACTATGGCCCACCTTTGATCAAGATCACTTCTTGTCTATTTCAGCTCATTATCCAGGAAGATGATCTAGAGACTCCCTTCTAGTACCTTGGAGCCTGCATGCCTCAATGGCAGGTTCTTCGCATTCGACGTGAGGTTTTCATCATTGACCTCCGATCAAGTGATTCTACGGGTGTTCAACGCCAACTCACTGATTCACATGCCGTAGATTGTACCTATAGTACCTTGAGGGCCATTTTCATTATTGGTGGTACCTCTCGCGCCTGTTAACAACTTTCATCATTGGCTGGTAATCAGGCGATGTTCTTGCATGTTCGACTCTAGCTCACTTATTCGCATGCTTGAACTTGTACTTTGTTCGGGTCGAGATGGAGCGCAAGACCCTGGATTTTGTCTGTTAGAATCTAGGCTACGATTTTGTGGATTATTATGATTAGTTACATGACTCATTCATTGGATGGCTGCGACCATACCTGAGTCTATTTATCGATCCTCACTGGATGGCTGCGACCATACCTTGGATCTAGATTATTGTATACTCTGTTATGGATGGCTGCGCCCATACCACATATATCATGTATTTGAGATGTTAGTTGTACTTCTCTATGCAGGTATTCCGATGACAGTGTTTCAGTTGGAAATGTTCTCGTAAAGCATTTCACCCTTCTCTCTCTTTCGGGCCTCATGCTTTAGGGGGAATCTGTTACACAGCAATTTGTCACCGTCCCTGCAATTCCCCGTCCCGCACATTGGGGGGCTCATTTCGTGACCTATGAGCAGTGACATAACCTGAAAACACTTTCATGGCATTCCCTTAGACATGGAATTTCATTCCCCTGAAGACATCTCCTTGTGAAAAACCCTAAAAATTGCCTTTTCATCCTTGGCACGACTAGCCAGTGTTATACCCGCGCCAATGGGGGAAATCCTTCAAAGAGGGCGCACCAATTGGCGCTCTGTCTCAGAGTCTCACTCGCGTTAGGCTTAATAAAGGGTGTTTTAAAAAAAGAAATGGCGGAAGATTGACTCCAACCAATTCCTAAACTAGTCTCTAAATTGAGTTGGGAGGTTGGCTTCGGATCTCCATGTAGAGGAAGTAGTTTTCCACCTCTCATGGAAGCTTCCTTGAGGATAGGGCCAATCCCATAATTGTAGGGATCCCAACTCCCCTTCCACCATCTATATAAGCTTGCCATTTCCCTTTGCAAGCTAATCTCCAAGAGCCTTCATAGCCTAAAGAATGCTGTAAGAGCTTTGATAGTCCTCATAGTGCCAAATCAATAGCAAGGAGATTGACAACCGAAGAGAGAGGCTTGTCCCCATTCTCGACAAGATTTACCGAGACGTATTCCGCTGACGACCCGCCGAAGGAAGGTACAGCGTCAGAGCCAGGTTGTATTTTCCTTGGTATGAATTAATGATAAGCGACTATTGGTTATGGTTCCACTCGTATTGTTCATTATGATCGTGAGTTGTGTCTTCTTTGACTGATACATAATTGCATATATCGGGTTTTACACTTGTGTTTGTCGTGTTTCTTGTGTGTGCAGGTGTTCGATCGCAGTGAGCGAAAGGATTGTGATCTGCTGAAGCAAGGAAACGGGAGCGTCATCTTCTCTACAAACGTCAGCGTTGGACTTGAGGTAGGCCTTCTTCGCAATTTGGTCTATCGCAATTAGGAACTTGCACCTTAGCGTGATATGATTGTTGCTAGACCAGATTTGGGCTAGTAGGGATCGCCTTTGTCCGCAAAGGGGATTTACCTCTACAACACCAGGGATAAGGTTCAACAGAAATTTCCTCACCTCATGGAGGCTCTGCACGCAATGGGGACCATTGCTTCCTAAAGATGGAGGAATGATCCAGGTTTCATCAGTTTCCTTGTTTATAGCAACATTTACTATTTTTAGCAATTTTTCAGGTCTTGAACTTTCAGAGCACTTTTGACCCCCTAAATGGACTTTTTTTGAGGTCTGCAGCAAGCCCTTCCCTTCATGGAAATTTTTTTAGTACTCAGAGTGTAGTAATTGGAGAGATATTTCTAGTGAGGTATCATACTCGAAGAGATCTTTCCAATGAGGTATCATTCATACCAAAAAAATATAATATCATCAATTTATGACCCTGGGAAGTTGGCTGCCCAACTAACCCAAACAGGGACCACAAAATCTGTGTATTCCATCTCCTGGTGTTACACCATTTTTTTGGTCATATAACCTATTATCATTAGATGAACCCAAGTACACCATGTAAGACCAATTTTACCCTAAGTAAAATTGCTTTCACCATGTGAAATAACATTTTTCTATATTTCCTGGTCATATTTAACCCAAAACAAGGAAATTAATTAATTAAATCATTATTTATTTGATTATTTCCTAGGAATAAGTTATTTAAATCATTATTTAAATAATATTCCTTGTTGAATTTGACTAAATCATTTTTAAATAATTAAATAAACCATTATTTATTTAATTATATTCCCATCATTTCCCTAAAATAATAAATAAATCATTTATTTATTTGTTATTTATAAATAAAGGAATTGACCCAAGTTAAAAATCCTTTTCCCTCCAACAAATATAATAAAATATTCCTAAAGGGTGATTCTAGAATTCGATTAATAATATTTTATTCATGCACCGAGTTCTAGAACACCCCAATATTTTGTTATAAATATAAGGGTTTTCCTCATTCATTAGTCACCTTCATTGCATTAGATCACACTGGATCTATTCTTGGTCACCATTTTCCATTTTTGCCTTGTGAGCTCCCATTGAGTTCTATGTTTGTCTAGGTTTTCTACCACAATAAGAGAGAGGAATTTTAGATCTGAAATGTTGAGGACTTTCAAGAACCCATCCCATTGAGGAGAACCGGAAAACACATTTCTTGTTTTCCTCTCAGGTGCCCCATTATTTAATATAATATAAAACATTCTTTTAAACACATTGTTCTTGTCTCGTCTATTAGATGCATGGAGCCATATTGTATTTTATCTGCTTAATATCTTTTATGCTTAGATTTGGATTTGTGCAGTATTATTTGGATCATCTAATTGCAGATTTAAATATGTTTGGCAGTCATAATCGATGTTAGGGCTATTTGTTATGCGTAGCTAAAGTGATCTTTTACGACGAAAGAATCATACTAACACCTCGGGTTAGGGTTTTGGTTGTTGAGTGTTTTCCCTTGTTTTTCAATAATAAAAAGTCCCTTGAGCCTCATTATAACACAATTCAGAGGCATGTAGCATCCACATCTCTTCTCAGAGATAAGCTACCATCGCCTGAGCTAGTTTATTTCCATTCTATATGTAAGCATATTTTAGTTCTTTGATATTAATTAAATGAAGCTTAATTTCTGTTGCATCTCTGTGTTTATGTTTATATCTATATTCTATTGCATTATTGCATAAGTTTGGATTGGTGGTACCAAATCAGTTTTTTTTTTTCTTAGTTTTTTCTTTGCATGTCCCCAACGAGGTTAGGGTATAAGGAGTTAGGGCTCAAACTGGTTGAACCTTTGCAAGATCATCCTTACAAACCCCGATGGCCTCCCATGGCAGAAGAAAATAAATACGAGGTAGCAGGAGATCCTTTCAAAATATTTCTCGAGGAGGCCCTCGAGAAATAGAGGAATGTGATGATGGATAAATTTTTCGAGATCTTTCGACAACTACCCATAGGTGACACATCTTCCTTCAGTAGTCACTCTTGAGGCGCCACTCCTTTTAAGGTACAAGTTAATTTTGGCATTCCCATATTTGAAGGCCAAATGTATGTAGTCATTGTAGATAGATAGTTAAATATGTTGGAAGGATATTTTTCGGTTCATGAATTTTCCAATCGTGAAAATATTACTTTTTCACTCCTCAAAGTCGCCCCCCATGTCAAGGACTGGTGGGAAACCTACTGTGAGCAAAAGGACGAGAGGGAATCCTCACCGTTTTCAGTCGCACCAACTTGAAATTATTTACGAGATGCCATTAAGGAAAAATATTACCTTGTCAGGAGCTATGAATATAATACGTAAAGTGGACCATGCTGCGGTAGGGAAGGTACCAAGATGTGTCAGATTTCACAAATGGTTTTCATGCCCTTTGTACGAAGTTGGGTATCAAGGATTTTGAGCAGAATATGGTACTCAAGTATTGCAGCTGTCTATATAAGCACATTTAGGATGAAATGGAGTTCCTAGACATCTCCTCGCTCGATGCCTCCTATCGATATGTTGTCAAGATCGAGCAGAAGTTTAAACAAAAGAAGCAAGACTTTGGATCTGTGAATATGAAGCAAGGGAAAGGCGCCCCAAACCACAGAACAAAGGACAAATCCAAGGCGGTGCAACCAAGGAAAACCCATCAAAGCCACAAGAAAATAACAACACCACGAAGACAAAGAAGGACACGGGAAAGTGGCGTGAGTTCCATAAGAGCCCCACTCACAACACAAGTGAGTGTTGAGCCAAGCGGTTATTGGTGGCTTAGCTGGAGGCTTTTGAATAATATGCATGTTTCAACTCTGAGTCAGAACCCAACAAGCGGAATGACAAAGGGAAGCAGATTATTGATGCAGAGCCCAGTTCCACCATTTCCACCACCAAGATCTGGAAGCATGAGCTCGAAGATCTAGAGGAGTGGGTGTGTCTCTTCCACTCACAGATGTGGGTGAAGAGTTCTCCGCTGCAGTTCATTGTAGATAGCGGGAGCCAAAATAACCTCATTTCAGCAAAGGTCGTGAAGCGACCTGGCCTAACAACCACATCACACCCACAAACATACACCATCAGGTGGCTTCCCCGAGGACGAGATCTCCACGTCAGTTAATAGTGTTGCCTCCCCTACAACATCAAGCCCTTCGCAGATGAGGTACTATGTGATGTCACTCCTCTTGAAGTTTGTGATGTATTATTAGGCCAAATATAATTATGGAAGTGACATGATGTGTATGATTCTAGGCCTCACACTATTATTATTACTTTGGGAAATAAGTTGTACAGGATACCGGAGGTATCACCGCCTACTTCCATCTATTTGATCATTGTGAAGCAATGCAACAAGATGATTTACTATACCTTGATTTTTTTTTCCTTACGATTCACCTCAGGGAAAGAAGAAGATTGTGGCCATGAAATCTAGACAAGGCTCCTCCGCATGGCAACAATAGATGAACAAGTCTGTGGAGGAGTACAAGGACATCTTCACCTCACTTGCAGGGGTACCTCTACATTGTCAGGTCAAGCACTCCATCGATATGACCTCGGGTGCACCGCTACCCCATGGACCTATTTATTAATGCTTTTTTATGGAGAACGATGAAATCAAGAGGAAGATTTAGGAGCTGATACAAAAAGGGCACATCAAGCCAAGTTAATCACCTTGTGGGAGCCTGATCGTGTTGGTACAAAAGAAGGAGGGGACATGGTGACTCTGTATTGACTGTCAGGCATTGAACAAGATAACTGTCTGGAATAGGTATCCAATTCCAAATATTTATGACCTTCTGGACCAACTCAAGGGGGGAAAATATTTCAACAATATTGACTTGAAGTCTGGTTATCACCGGGTACCAATCAAACCCTCTGATGTGTGGAATATTGCTTTAAAATCCAAGGAGGGCCTTTTCGAATGGTTGGTCATGCCTTTCGGGTTAAACAATACCACTGCAACCTTCATGAGGTTGATGAAAAAAATCTTCCACCCCTTTACCAACTTATTCATGGTGGTGTATCTAGATGAAATTATGATCTTCAGCCAGAGTTGGGAAGAGCACCTCCACCATATTCCACGGGTCATCCAAACCCTACAACAACACAAGTTGTCTGCCAATTTGGAGAAATTCACTTTTGGTATGACTCAGGTTCAATATCTGGGGTACATTATTGATAAGAGGGGCGTGCATGTGGACCCAACCAATATACAAGTCATTCGGGATTGGCAACCCCAACCACTCTTACAGAGCTCTGCAACTTTCTGGGTCTTGCCAACTTATACTGTAGGTTCATGTTGGGGTTCTCTCACATCACTTGGCCTTTTAGTCAAGTCACCAAGGGAGGAGAGAAAGCTAAGTTATTTTGGTATGAATCCCAATAGAATGTGTTCACCGAGTTGAAGCATTTCCTCTGCTCTGCACCGGTGCTCACATTACCAGACCTGAAACAATCATTTGAGATTGAGAGAAATGCCTCCAACTATGCTAATGGTGCAATTCTTAATCAGTAAGGGCTTCCAGTGGCATATCACAGTGAGAAACTTTCAAACACAGTCTGAAAGTATCCCACCTATGACAAAGATATGTATTCCATTATGCAGGCTTGTCGAAAATGGAAGCATTACATTATGGGGAAGTAAAAAATCATCCACACAGACCACTGACCCCTGCAGTTTGGGAATATGTATAATGATCGCCATCATAAATGGTCCACATACCTACAAAAGTTCCATTTGAATATTAAGTAAAAGAAGGGCAACACCAAAAATGTTGCAAACTTCCTCAGCCGACCACTTATCAAGGCATTGCCCACTATGCTTGACTCTTGTGGGCACAAGACTTCGGGGTGGCCGCATCTTTACATGAGTGATCCAGAATTCGACAACACATACCAAAATCTCCTGGAAGGAAATAAAGTTCCAAATTTTCACCTCCACAATGCACTATTATTCCACTTAGGACACCTTTGTGTTCCTTCAAACAAGTGTTCCAATATGATTTGGGAAGCGCACAACAGTTGGTTCGTTGGAAATTTTGGGGTAGAGAAAACAGTGGCACTGCTACATAAGTATTTCTATTAGTTGAACCTTTGATAGGATGTTGGGAAGTACATTAGATCCTGCACTTCCTGCGTCATTTCCAAATAGACCATCAAGAAGAAAGGCCTATATACTCCACTAGCTACTCCTAGTCTACCTTGGGAATCCATCCCATAGATTACATGCCAAGACTTCCTTCTACCAAGAATGGAAACAACTTTATGTTTGTGGTTGTCGATAGATTCTCTAAGATAGCCATTTTGGTAGCCTATAAGAAGAGTATCACAATAGAAGCCAACGCTAAGCTCTTCCTTGAACGAGCGTGGGTACACTTTGGGAACCCACACTCCTTTATCTCAAATAGGGACAGTGGGTTCCTAACTATATTTTGGTCAAGTCTCTAGTCGATGTTGGATACCAAGCTCACTAATTCCACGACTTTCCACCCCAAAACTGATGGCCAAATAGAGGTTGTCAGCAAGATGATCATACACATTTTGTGCATGTACAACTCGAATCATACACACACATGGGATGAAAGCCTCCCCTATGTCCAACACAGCTACAACAAATCTCTTCATAGCTAAACTGGACACTGTTAGAAAATTATATATTATGGAGCAATGCAACACATAAAATATGTAGAAAATACAAGCACACAAAACACATAAAACCAGAGAGACACAGATATACGTGGTTCACCCAGTTTGGGCTACGTCCACCCCGAACAGCCAGTCCTTCCTTTCTATTATCCAGCAAAAATGAAGAGACAAAACCTACAGCAGATCCGCTGTAATATCCTCCGTTCTCTCTCACAGTCTCCCTCTCTGTTTCTCGCTCCGAGAATACACACATAATACACAGCCGTAATACAATGTACCCTATCCTCATATGTACAAGGGGTTGTACAGGGCAAAAAACCTAATGTTAAACATAACTTCTCTTGGTCGGATCATTGCCTAATGAACGGCGGTTGACTAGAAATTACTATACTTTTACAAGGCAATTTTACATATGTTTTTAGCTTCGGGGGGCGCTGCCCCCGAAAACCCCCGCCAATGAAGGGGCTCCGAAAAGAGCTGTCGCCCCCCCCAGGACCCCCCACCGCAACAATTAATTACGGGCAGCGTTGCCTCCCCGTTTAAGGTACAGGGGGTCAATGCTGTGATACAAAGTAAACAAGATAATCAGGCTCCACACCCAACAAAACCGCGGAAGTGATTGTGGCAACTCACCGTGGCTGACTGGCCGGGCAGTGACTCCTCATTGGACTTGGCTATTTTGGACCTGGCTATTCCTCATCTTCATCGTCATCCTTGAAGACCGATTGAAACTGAGCATGTTCTCAGTTTCTCCCTGGTTACAACTTTTGTTAGCATATCTGCAGGATTCTGGCTAGTGTGTATCTTTTCCAGCTTCAACTCTCCATCTTCCAATACTGACCGTATGAAATGGTACTTAAGATGTATGTGTTTAGTCCTGGAATGAAATGCTGAGTTCTTTGCAAGATGAATAGCACTTTGGCTATCACTGTATAGTGTGCCCATATCATGCTTCTTACCCAGTTCATCCATAAACCTTTGTAACCAAATCATTTCTTTACTAGCCTCTGTAGCAGCAACATACTCTGCTTCTGTTGTTGAAAGTGCAACAACACTTTGGATTTTTCAAAACCCAACTGACAGTTGTTCCACCTACGGTAAATACATATCCTGTAGTGCTCCTCCTGTTATCTCTGTCACCTGCCATATCTGCATCAACATATCCCTGTAGAGCAATGTTTGAACCACCAAAGCATAATGCTTGATTTGTGGTACCTCTCAAATATCTGAGAATCCATTTTACTGTCATCCAATGTTCTTTTCCTGGATTGTTCATATACCTGCTTACAACTCCCACTGCATGTGCAATATCAGGCCTTGTGCAGACCATTGCATACATTAAGCTTCCAACTGCTGATGCATATGGAACTTTAGACATATAATCCATGTCTTCTTGGGTCTTTAGGTACATCTCCTTACTAAGTTTGAAATGGCTAGAAAAAGGGTACTGAATCGTTTTTCTATTCTCGCATATTAAATCTTTTTCAACAATTTTCATGTATTCATTCGAGATGTGTTGTTAATTTGCAATTTTTCCTGCCTCTAGTTATCCTTATACCAAGGATTTGTTTGCAAATTTCCCACCTTTTCATTGGAAATGAATTCTGTCAATTTTCTTTTGAGCACATTTATTTCCTCGCATGTTAGACCATGCAATTTCCAAGCATGTCATCTACATACAATAACAGTATAATATGCAATGCCATCATTTTCCTTTCGTATAAAAACACAATGATCGCAGTGACATCTAAGATAACCTTGTTCGTACATAAACTTGTCACCAGATACCACCGTCTTCGGGCCCGTTTAAGCCATACAAGCTCTTCTTTAACCCTTTATCACCCAATTTTTCTTTCCCTTTTACCTCATCCTTCCTCAAGCGTTTCAGGGATGTATATTCTCTCCAACCTCCATGGAGAAATGCTGCCGGTTTCGCATCTAAACTGTCGAAGATGTAAATCTTCCCAAGTACAATATTCTAAAATAAGTTTCATTGAATTCATTTTAACAACAAAGAGAAAATATTTCATCAAAATCAATACCTTTCTTCTCGTGCAACCCTTCACCACAAGTTCAGCTTTGTACCTTTGTTTTCTCCATCTCCTTCCTTCAACCTCAGAAACCCATTTATTCGCAATGTATTTACCTGGTGCAACCCATCAAGTCCCAATTGTTATAATAAGCATTCCATCTCTTCTTCCATGGCTAGCTCCCACTTCTTCCTACTTTCAACCCGATTGCTTCTTCATAACATTCAGTTCACCTAATCATTCAACAATAAATAATATAAACGAAGGAGAGTATCGTTTGTAAGTTCATTTATCCGGTAGATCTTCTAACACCATCAGTGTTTGAGTTCGTTGTCGGGCCATATAATGCCGTCGTCGTGGTTGTTGATTATTATTATTTTCAGACCTTACTTTTTCACATCTTACCAAGAACCATGTATTCGTTTTCTTTTCTCCGTTTATTTCGTTGTACTCGATCCTTATACAAGACCTTTCTATTGAATATTACATCTTCAGCCTCAATGATTTTGTGATTTTCATAATCATATAAGCGATAACCAAAAAAATCATTAGCACCATATCCAATAAAGGTACATTTCTTTGATTTTGCCTCAAGCTTTGTTCTCGTTTTCTTTATTAATATGGACAAAGGTCTACAACCAAAAGGCTTTAAAAGAGAAGGATTTTACCTCGTCCATGCTTCCTTCCGGAATACCACCATCCAAGGAATTGAAATAGCCTTTCCGTTTATTAGATAAACAAAGCAGTATTCGCTAAAAGACCGCCCAAAATTTTAAAGGCAATCCCCGCATGCAATCTCATGCACCTTGCACGCTCTATGATTGTTCTGCTCATCCTTCCGACACACCATTTTCTTGTGGTGGTTCTGGAACCGTTCTCTCTCTACGACCATGCTCGAACAACAGCACTCATCAAACTCTTTGTCGCAATATTCACCTCCATTATCTCGATCTCGAGACAATTTAACTTCTTTTCCGTCCCTAAATCTCAACCAAAGCTTTCCATTTCTTGAAAGTATCAAATACACTTCATATTTATTCCGAATACAATAAATCCATGTTTTTCTAGTTGCATCATCAATACAAAGTGAATACAATAATGAGAGCCACCGAGAGATGATACCCGAGTAGGTCCCCATACATCGTATGCACAAGCTCCAATTTTTCTCTCTTTCTTTCCAACTCCTAGAAATCCGTGTCTCTTCTCGTTTTCCATAAATGCATCACGTAAATCCAAATCAACATTCTTCAAACTCCGGCAACAAATTTCTGAGTGAAGAATCTTCATTCCCTTCTCACTCATGTGTCCGAGCCTATGATGTCATAATGCCGCATCTGCCTTTTGGAAGTTAAAGCATTAACAAAGTTAGAAATACGATTGCATAAATACAATGTACCAACCTTTTCACCTTTTTACACAATATGGCTCCTTTGGTGACTCCTTCTGTTTTATCTCAGAAAGTTGTCACACAACCTTCACCGCCTAACCGCCCGTTGAAATCGCATTTTTCTTCGCATCTGGAACATGCCTTACCTCCTTTAGTAGCCATTGGTTTCCTCTATCGTTGTTTTACAAGAACTTTACCCATTCCAACAATTTTACGGTTTATCATCACCCAAACGAACTTGTCCAAAATCTCTCGAACATAGTCATGAAAATATTTTTATCGTGTGTGGCATGGAATGAAGCTCAATCTTGCAACCCAAGAATCGTAACATTTTCGAAAGAAAGAATCAAAGCATTCGTAACACATCACCCGTCACATTTGCTTCATACTGTTTTCTTGCCGTGTGTCTCCTTCTTTTCCCTTCCCAGACCCACAGAGCCAGTGTCCTTTCTTTCCAATTCTAGCACATCATCTCGATCTAGACTCTGGATATGCCTTTCCTTGATTTATCGCGATATCCCGAGCTCTTTCCCTTTCCATTCTTCTTTCCCCAGACTCGCACTCTCAAAGCGTCATTCGATGTCTCACCCAGCTTTTCCGTCGCATTTCCTCGCTAAGTGACAGTACCAACAACATCATCAAACTTTAAAGTACTAGATCCGTAGACAGTTACTAATGGCCATTACTAAACCATTCCCAACTTCCGGGAAATGAGCACAAGAATAATAGAGCTCTAACTTCATCATCAAAGCTTACCTGCTTAACTTAATCAATCGGTAACTCCGTATTAAATTCATTCAAATGGTCTCACGTATCCACCTTCCGACATCTTCATATTAAATAGTCGTTTTATAAGAAATACCGAGTTGAGGCTTCGGCCGAGGGTTTTCATGCAAGCGCGCCAACGTTCGCATCAAACCCTCCGTTGTTGTTTCCTTCAAATATTGAAGGATCGACGCCGGCAAGACAACCGCATCGTCTCCAAGTGCCTTCTATCGAGAATGTTCATTCCGCGTCCGTCATGGCTTCGCTTTCTTGTTTTTCCACTCAATGGTAGGTACAAATCTTTCTCGACATGACAATTCTCCATCCGCATCTTCCACAGTCAAGGAAATTTTTATCGTTAAATTTCTCGACCCTAAACTTACCATCGTCCATTTCTCCCACTCAAACCAAGAACCCTTCTTTTCCCCGAGTTTATCAAACAACATACCTTCGGCTCCGATACTGCTTGTTAGAAAATTATATATTATGGAGCAATGCAACACAGAAATGAAAGTAAAATACAAGCACACAAAACACATAAAACCAGGAGACACGTATATACGTGGTTCACCTACTTTGGGATACGTCCACCCCGAATGTACTGCATTCTTCCTTTTCTATTATCCAACAAAAATGAAGAGACAAAACCTGCTGCGTATCCGTCAGAATATTTGTCTTCTCGCGCCCTTCGTTTTCGGCTCCGAGAATACACACATTATGCATCGCCGCAATATAATGCCCTCATATATGGCAAGGCTTCGTGAAAAAAAACTCCTAACGAAACATAACATCTACCGTCGCATCATTTGCCTAATGAACGGCCGGCATTGACTAGAAATTACTATACTTTTACAAGGCAATTTTACATACAGCGTACGGGGCGCCGCCCGACCCCGCCAGGGGGGGGGTTCGGTGCGTCGTCGCCCCCCCCCCCCTAGACCCCCCACCTACGATTAAATTTTCGCGCGTTGCCGCCTTTAAGGTACAGGTTCAATGCCGTACGCAAAGTAAACAAGATACCCGTGCTCCACACCTACCGTACACATCCCCCTTTTTAGTTGTGGTTGATCTGAACTATGTCCCTATCGATGTGGCCATAATGCAACTACTCAGCAAAGATTCTACCATGTCCAATCTAAAGTAGATAGGGAAAAAAATTCATCGAGTGTATTTGACACATCCTCCGAAGCATGTCCAAGGAACACCGGAAAAATCCAACACTAATACAAGAAGTGACATGATCAATATTGGGCCCGCACAAGTTTTTGGTGGGCTACACAGCTTGGCTACATTGCTGCACGAGTGCCTCGTCGTCCCACCGTGCTTCTTTGCCCGCTTCCGATATGGGCTGTACACCATCACCAAGGCTATAGGGGACAATTCTTCGAGCTAAAAATTCCATCTTTCCATGGTCTGCACCCAATTTTCAATGTGGACCGCCTTCTGCCTACATCAACATTACTAGACACATTCTCGACATTGTAGAACGACTCACACCAACGGAAAGTTAAACTCAAACCGCATGGAACATGCCACAACCGATTAGACTCAAGAAATGTATATCAAGAACACCCACAAAACATAGGATCCAACTATATCAGTTGTTAAACTGTGCCAACACCTTCACTCAGGCAAGTGGTTCACTAGGGACCAGGTTCACAGAAAGTTCCTCGGCTCCGTGGAGGATCTGAAGGACACAATGGGGACCATTGATTCCCAAGGAAGGAGGACTAATCTGTGTTGTTGCTGTGCCACCCGCCTATTCCACCTAGACCTTTATGTGCCTGTTTCATCAATTTCCTTGTTTAAAATAAACATTTACTATTTTTAGTAGTTTTTCGGTCTTCGAACTCCCTATAGTTTGACCCCTAAATGTGTGTTTTTTTGAGGTCCCACAGGCTCATACTCTACACCCCCCCCCCAAAAGCCTACAAAAAATCAGACACGGAGATATTTCCAACAAGGTATTGTACGTGTTTTCAAACGAAGATAATATGACCATGTTACGACCCATGGAATTTGGCTGCACAACAACCCCAATGGGGCCCACAAACTCTTTGGGCGTTCCATCTCATTTTGTTAGGTTTTGGTTGTTTAGGTTTTCCTTGTTGTTGAATAAAAAAAAGGCACTTACCTCATTGTAACACATTTTAGAGGGATGGGGGTTTCTCACATTCCCTTTCTCTCAGAGATAAGTTACCATTGCCCAAGCTAGTTTATTTCGTTCTGTATGTAAACATATTTCAAGCCTTTGATATTAATGAGAGGCCAGTTTTTATTTTGTTGTGCTAGGTTTTATGTTTATATCTTTATTCTATTGTGTTCCCCATACAGTTTTAATCATAAGGAGGACCTATTCCAAAATATAATATGGTCTATGAACAAAAAATAAAAGCAATAATATAAACACATAATGTTGTCAAAGGACAATATTCCCCAAAACAAGGAAAGATGGAAAAAGTGTATCAAAGTTAAAATTGAATATGATGGGCTATAAGATTTTGATAATAAAAAAGAATAGGCTAAGAACTTGATAGCCTTTAAGATGGTCAAAAGGCTCAATAACTACTTCAAATTCCACACTAAATAAGATGGTCGTCATGTCACAAATGCACATGTGCCAAATAAAGCACCAAATGTAGGTTAACAAGATAAAAATTCCATAAGATTTTATTGTAAATCAAGAAGGGAATGAAGCTATGTGGTTGTATAGTCATTAATATTCATTTATTTAAATTTCAAATGACTATTCAAATACTACCATGAATGATCATCAATTAAAACCACATTTTCATAGTAGATAGTATCATCCAAAGATTTTACCTTTTTAGGACCTCTTTAGTAAAACAACTATAGCAAGAACTACTAGCATGTAACATGGATCAACAACTAGGAAGGGTTTGGGGTGACCACCTCTTTCTTGGGGACATGAGGGGCATGCCCCCTAACCGAGGGTTCAAGCCCACCTCATGAGAAAATTTCTCTCAAGCCTATTTTGTGATTTTTTTTAATTAACAATTTGTTTGGTCCATTGTAAACTAGTTCTATTTAAGGTAAAATGGGTTCTAACATAATTTAGGTTACTGGTTAAGGTTTTAAATGCCATGGAAAAGCATAAATATTGTATTGTGAGTGGTTAAGTTAATTGTAATATTCCAAAATGGAAATAACAAGAATACAAGACATAAAACCGGGAAATAATTGTGTTGAATAACATTACACCAAAAATGGATGAAAAACTTGGAGCGATTTTATTATGCAAACGTTAAAGAAATAAGTACAATAGAAGCGAGCATAACTCAAATAATCAAAAAGCAAGAAGCCTCCCATGAATACATATGCCAAAAATGAAATGCTACTACACAGTACTCAACAAGTACAACGCAGCTTTCATAGATGGTACACTGCTAATCGGAAATGCAATAATATATATCTACAATTATGTGGCCTATACAATGCCGGAGTAAATATCTAAGCTCCCAAACACATTTTCAAGACAACCTGCAATGATTTGGAAGGCAAAAGTACAAAAATGCCCAACGTAGCCCTAGGACCGAATAACAACCGCAATCCAAGAACTGGATGAAGATGGTTGTAGATGAGTGAAAGCGTGATGAATGGATCTCTCCAATAGATCCTTCGTGTTAAACACTGATCCAACTGAAGATCTCACCAAGATGTGAAATATGCTCAAGAATCTTCCCGCCTGCCCCAAAGTGGAGAATTATTCCTCCTCCGAAAAATTAGCCCCGAAAATGGGTTTCTCAATCCTCCACTACAACACTCGCAACACAACACAATCCTCTCACAGTAAATGCGCCGTAGCTAAAGACCAAGCTTGGCCTTAAGTCAGAGTGGTGGAAAATGAAGTGCAAGCTCCCCCAAGAGGCCTCTCAAGAAAGGAGTGGATTCCCCGCCGGAACACCCTGCTAAATAGCAAGAGCAAGCCTCAACTAACAAAACAAGAATGCACAATAGTCACGTGTACCATAAAATCAATAATCAATAACCTCCTACTATGGCCGCTCTGCCTCCTTATAAACAAGTATGATTTCTTACCTTGGGTCCCACTCATTAGGTTTCCACCCTCTTCTTATGGAAATCTTCATCCCAATATCACCGTGCCTGCCTCTATTGAGGTTGCTCATCCATACGAGTGTTGCTGACTCGGTCAAAACTTGACCTTGTCCACATGTATTTTCCCCGTCCACACATGAGGTGTCGTATCCATCTATTATTATGATCCTTTGTACATCAAGAGGGATTTTTATGCATGTTTAAGATATGAACAAAATTAATATTCTACTATCTCTAGATGCTACTCTTAGGAATATTACAATACCTCTTCCCAAAATGTTGCTTGTCCTCAAGCAAACTAAAGGATAGAACCAAGGAGCCTCCCTCCCTCTCCCCCCGTAGCATCCCTACAAAATAAACTCCTCTCGAGGAATAAGATGATGGCCTATTAATAAATCTCCATATTGCCTCCTATGGCAAAAGTTAGCTTTTGGTGACCATCCCACATAAAATATCATCATGAAGAAGTAAATACCCAAAGAGGCAAAAAGGTGATGTCTAGGGAGGTCCTCAAGGGCAATAATCTCAAATGCATTGGGAACTATCATTCCATGTGAAATTTCCATCCCCAAGCTAACATCCATACAAATGAGTCACCTCCCAACATGGCAACTCATAAAAGTTCCTCCCAATTGCTTCATGAGAGTATAACTCAAGTGTTTCAATCAATCACATGTCTACCTCATAAAGAAGTGTGCAAGGATTTAATGTAGTGGCGAAATCATATCCCATACTCTCCTGAAGTTAAGGACAAAGTGTGTAATTATTCCCATGGACACATCCAAACCAATGTAAGTTCTCCTCCAAACATGCTTCTCCCAAGCAAAGATAACATCAACATAGGAACCACAATGAGAATCATACTAGGGGCCGCCATATGTAACAAGTAGGAAGGAAAATGGTCCTCAAAATGCAACCAACAGAAGCATCGTCAATCCACATCAAGATGGCATGACAAAATTTCAACCATATGTTTTGTCATTCTCTTCCCAAATGTTGCTTTGTCCTCAAGCAACTGCAAGATAGAACCAAGAGCCTTCCTCTCCTCCCCCCGTAGCATCCCCATAAAATAAACTCCTCCGAGGAATAAGATGATGTCTTGATAATAAATCTCCATATTGCCCTCCCAAGTATGCACATGGTGACCATCCTACATAAAGCATTATCATGAAGAAGTAAAATACCCAAAGAGGCAAAAAAGGTGATGTCTAGAGGTCCTCTTGGAGGCATGAATTCGAAATGCATTGGGAACTATCATTCATGGAAATTTCCATCCCGGCCAATTATCCATACAAAATGAGTCACTCCCAACATGGCAACCTATATAAAAGTTCCCCCCAATGTCTATGAGAGGCATAACCCAAGTGCCTCAATCAATCACATGGCCCACCTCATAAAAGAAGCAAGTGATTTAAATGTAGTGGCGAAATCATATCCCATACTCCTCTTGAAGCGTGAGCATTAAAAGGTGGGAATTATCTCATGGACACATCCAACCAATGTGTCTCTCCTCCAAACAGTCCTTGACAAAGAGTAAGAACAACATCAACATAGGGAACCACAATGAGAATCAAGGCTTAGCTCATAAGGTAACAAGGGAGAAGAAAATGTCCCTCAAATGCAACCAGCCGTTAGCTTTTTTACCCCCAACTACATCGTAAGAGCAGCATGATGTGTGGCTCCCCAACCATATGTTTGTCACCAATATCCCCGCAAGTTTGGAGAAAGTGTATAGTATGGTAGCAAAGTGAGCTGTCAGTTCTCATACAAGACATCATATCCCCAAGACCTCCTAGGGAGTGGCCATCATCAACGCTGCTTATGTCTCAAGAGACCATGAAGTTCTTAGAAGAAACAATGCTCCTTCTTTTGAGTAATGTCCCGCACATACATGGTTATGAATGCACATATTCATTATATAAATCATTATGCAACCAAACAAGATCCTTACCATATGCCGTGCCCATGCAAATGGAGTGGCTCATAGATAAATCCTCCTCATTCTCAAAAGAGGAAAGAGGTGGTTGTGATAAATCCCCAAAGAGTTATGCATTCTCCATCTCCCACATGATCATGCACTTCCTCAAATGTTGATATATATCCTCTTCAAAGTTTTCCAAATGTACCCTCCATGATGGTGTGGTGGTGCTTTCATAGAATAAGTGTGGGTCATATAGGTCTTCACAGCGTGCTTGTAGCAATCTTATTTTTGAGCTTTGGAAGCCTAGACAAGAAGACACTACCATGGATAGTAGATGACCTCATCTCTCCGACCGAATATCCCTCCTCATGTAGCAGCTCATCCAATATCACATAGTGAAAGATCCCTTGAACATCCACCAATGGGCCTGGATTTCCAATATGGATCTATCCTTCATAGTGACAGCGCCGATGATCTATCACAAATAACATATGTCATATGGTTTTCCTCCTTTGACATCTCCCATGCGAAAGATGCAAGTTGGAAGGTTTATATCCTTCCCATGCCGGCTTGCCATGGCACAATCTAAAATGAGAGTGGGTAATGATGTTGGGAGAATGTATTCCTCTCCCTGAGTCTACCCAAGACTCACAAGAGCCGTACCAAGTTCTCCCAAGGTCCTCACCCTTGGAAACAATGAGTGGTGCAACCAAATGTGAAGCATCCCTCATCATCTCCTAACTGTGGTCTCCTTGTTGAATGCTTCCATGCAATGAGACATCATTATCAAGAGATTGCATATATGAATGGATGCCTGTCCCCGCCCCTCATCGCGCAACCTACCGCCAATTTTAGCATCAACCTCTCGAAATAGATAGGGGTGTGTGCCTCATCATATGATGTTGGAAATCCTCCCTACCTCCTCCTTTCATCCGCATGGGTTTCACAATCCGTCAATAATGGCACATGTTTTTCATGGGTTGTGCCTTGACTTCCACATATGAGATCCTTCGGGGATTCCTCATGAACTCACAAGAATCCCTCTTTGTGGAGCAAGGGTCTTACCCTCCTCTCCATGAGGTGCTAGATATAAATGATATAAAGGCTATTACCGCCACCTTCTCTCCCTTCTTCAATATGAATGGACAACCTTTCAATAAGAGGATTCTCTTTGAAAGAAGATCTCCATGCCCTTCTTCTGTAAGTAGATACGTATATTTCCCCCCAACAAGGTATTATGCAAGATATCACCTTCTTCAAGGTTTTTGAAGTGGAGCTGGCTTGCCGCATTCCTCCAACACATGCAAAGTGTTTTTTTTTTTTCGGTTTGTTTAGCCTCCACCAAAGGAGTTTCCGTAATGTTTCATCAAACCTTTCCAATGACATCTCTTAGTGAATTTTGTACAGAAGAATTATTTGCATTTCTTAATGAAAAAGACTCAAATATCCACCAAGCATAGGCCTTACCTTCAAAATGAAGTGTCAATGAATTTGATGGCTTCAATCTCCGAAACTTGGTGTTGCCACAAACAGGTGTCTAGCTCCTCCACCTAAGCTCTTGAATAAACATTTAGGTGAATCCATCATACATATAGAAAGAATCACCCACATCATGTGCCGTTGGCTCCTTTCCTCCCTTTTGATTCGCAAAACTCGGAAGGTGATGTGATCTTTGAACCTCCTTAGTTTAAGATTCATATTCTGCAAATAATTACTAAGAGTCTCATCCTAGGCATCTCCTCTTCTTCCATCTCCCTCAGAGATCTCGGGCATATGACGATGCTGTATATAACAATCATAATGTGGTCGATGCTCACACTCATTAGTAAAAAATCTAGAGTTTGTTTCAGATTCAGTCCTCTTGGGAGATTCTCTACAAATCTCCCTTCTCATCTTCTTGAGATCTCCCTTAATGCTCGCATTAAAAGAAGCTTTCGAGAGTTCCTCTTCCCCTCTTCTTCGCTTGACCTCCTTGGTGAAGTCCCTCCTAGATTTGAAAAGATATAGAGATAAAATCATCTTCCCATCATTCTGCTCTTTTCTTCTTCTTCTTAATCTTCCGACAGCATAATGGTCGAGATCCACAAGCCGAGCCAAGATTATGCTCGATACCACCGTAATATTCCAAAATGGAAATAATTACTAAAAGAATATAAGACATAAAACTCAGCTAGCGTTAGTAATAAAATTACACCAAAATGGATGAAATCTGAGCCTATTTTATTATGTAAATCAACAGCAAATAAGTACAATAGAAGTGGCACAACTCAAATAATCAAAGCAAGCAAGCCTCCCATGAATACATATGCCATGCTTGTAAAAATGAAATAATGCTACTACATAGGTATCGTTCATGAACAAGTACAACGCAGTTTATAGATGGTACAAAGTACAGTGGAAATGTGCAATAATATATATTTAATTATATGGCTCATACAACAGAGTAAAGATCTAAGCTCCCAAACACATTTTCAAGACAACCCTAGAAAGATTTCCCGAAATGCATAAGTACAAAAAAATGCTCAATGAAACCCTAGGACTAACAGTACCGCAACTCAAGAACTCGATGAAATGGCTATAGATGATACATGTGATGAATGGATTCTCCAATAGATCTCATGTGAAAGGCTGATCCAATCGAAGATCTCACTCACTGGAGCAAAACACCGTAACCTCTCACCGCAAGTGCTCACCGGAATAACGCAGCCTGCAGAGGGATACCGTGGCTGAGAAGATGGGGAATAGTCAAGCCCAAGCACAAGATGTGAAATATGCTCAAGAATCTTCCCAATGATCTCTCAAAGTGGAATGCTTCCTCCTCCGAAAAATTAGCTCCGGAAATGGGTTTCTCAACCTCCACTACAACACCCTGCAACACAACACAATCCGCAAAAACCCGCCGTAGGCCGAAGACCGAAGCTTTGGTCAAGCTCCGGTGTGGAAAATGAAGTGCAAGTCTCCCTCAAGAGGCTCTCTTAAGAGAAAGGAGACAGGATTCCTACCTCGGAACACCCTAAGCGCTAAACAACACATCAATCTCAATCAAATCACCGAAGAATTCACAATAGTCATGAAGACCATAAAATCAATAATCAATAACCTCTCACTATGGCCGTCTTTGCCTTCCTTATAAACAAGTGTGAGCCTTCTACCTTGGGTCCCACTCATTAGGTTTCTGGAAATTTTCCATGGAAGAGTCCTCCCACTATCACCGCACTGCCTCTAATGATGAGCTACTCATCCATACCAACGTTGTTGACTGGTCAAACTTGACCTTGTCCACACATTTTCCCCCGCCCACACATGAGAAAGCAGATCCAACTATTATTATGATCCCTTTCACATCAAGAGGATTTTATGCATGTTTAAGATATGTATGGGCCTCCTACTCATTTATTCATCTAACTAGGTGTTGAAAAACAAATTAATATTCCCATTAAATTTCAGTATGCTAATTTTCAGGAATATTATCATTACATTGAGACAGAGAGAGGTGTGGCTCTTAGCTAGGTTATATTTCCCTTTTAAGGGTTCAAGGTCAATCATGTATATACTATGTGAAATGTGCCATTGTTATGCTTATGTTTTAGATTATGGTAGTGTTGCTTATATTGCATAGTTTTATCAAACTCTTCAAATATAAGTAAAAACTAGCAACTTCTCTCATTAATAATGAAAGGCTTACAATGCCAAGCATATAGAGCCTTTTGCTTCAATGCAAAAGATATATATGTTTACAAAAATTATAGATAGATTTGGCCTTCCAACTCTCTAACCTTTGGATATCCTCTCTCTTAGACCTTTGGGAACTTCTACATATTTTCTCTTCGATGACTTTATTTAAATTCTAATGTTACATAACTCTTCGCGCTCATGGATATTTCTTTGTTAAAATTTTCTTTTCCTATATGACTATTCAACATCATTTTTGGAAGATAATATGTTCATAACTAGAATTTGTTTACTTAAAAAGGTGAGGATTGCAATAAAAAGTAGTTTTCTTCTTCGATCAATGACGAGCACAATTTCATTGACATAGATTTGTTGTAGCATCATATTAAACTCTTTGTGTTGATATCCAAGCTCTACCTCTACAATTTCATTCTTGGGTATTCAAATTTTCAACTTCTTCCATTGATAATGCTTCATCTTTTTGCTACTATCTACAAGAATAGTTTGTTATTAAACCTTCCATTAGCTTACTACTTATCAATTTTTGGAAAAATATTACATGCAAATGCATACATGTTCAAAAACAAATGACATTATTATACCTTAGTACAAGGTAAGTGAATCCCCGGACTTACAATGCTAAAAACAATAATGCAATTGATAGTTAAGGCAATGTTATTAAAAATTCATTGTTTACTTGAGAACAATAATTTATCTAAGGTTCCCTGCATAAAATACTAAGGGTCTTCCACCTTGATTTGGTTATGTAAACAAGTTTGAAATCCATGCTATCGTAACTTGAAATATTGATGGATTAGAGAAACATATAAATGATGTTACCTAAACCTCAATAAATATGATTTGCATGAACTTGTTGATGATATAGATAAATTCAATTTTCTTAATGACCCGAAAGGGAAAACAACTACAATTTTATTCTCAAACTAAGTGTTGCGATGTAAATACATTATGGGAATATGACCTGGATTATAAAGGCCACATTCAAACCAACAATTTCAATCACACCGAATGTACCGAACTTCCTTAGCATCTCCTTTTTTAGCAAAGATGCATTTCTCTAGGTATTTTTTGGTTTCGTTTGTTGCAACCATATTAAATACTAGTATAACCATGAAAACATATCTAGTTCTAGATTGCTAATCTCCCATATGAATCATTTTATGTTTAACCATATTCTTTGGGGAGGCATGTTATACCATCTATAAAAGGAGTTATAGTTTTCTCCTCTAACATTGTAAATACATGTATCTTAGGACGAATGAATAATGTGCAAGCTCTGCTAATATCCCCTTATTACTATTTTTAGCAATCTTAATCAAATAATAAGTAAATAAGAATGTTCATGACACCCTTATCTCTTATATGTAAAAGCAACACCTACTGTTGTAAAATTTCCCATAAATGGGCTTGTTTTTACTCTATTAATACCACAAGCTCGAACTCCTAAAGGCATCTATCAAAAGATTATTAAACAAATTCACTCCATGTTAAGATAAAATTACAAGGCATTTGTAAATTTGAACAAAAGTGCTTCTCCCATTTGCATTGCGAGGGGATCCAATGTCAAACTGCAAATATTCACATTTGATGTCACACACTTCATCTATATTTTGTATTGTTCAACACCCTATATAATTAGAATTAAATCCAATAATGATAACAATATAATATTCACCAAGCGCGCACAAAAGGCAACATAAACATGTCTTCTAGTTCGCAATTAGATTACATACTTATAACTTATAAAAATTTTGGTGGTATACAATTTTCTCAAAACTTTGGTTAGGGTTTGATTGTACCCCTATGTAAAATAAACATCATTTCGGTAATGTTATCAAACCCATCCATCAATGAAATATCTATTGTACCTCTGGATCAAGGGTAATCATAAGATTCTTAACTAATCAAGGTAATTCACGAATGTTATCATTGTAAGTTATATGTTAAACTATGGGCGCCATCCTCGAGGATTTATTGTCAATATGAAGTTGTATAAAGGAGTTGGAATACGTGTGCCTTTAATAAGAATGGTTTTCATATCAAACTCATTTATTCCCTCACATCCATAATCTATATAGTTTCGCCAATCCTAACTAGGACACTGTTATAATTCTCATGATGATAAAGATCCTTACCATTCCCATAACCACCATGATTCATATTTGAAGGAACTCCTAAAACAGGTTTCTTAGTTGTTTGATTGTAATCCAAATTCTTGCAGCTTTATCTTTCATTAACATTTCTTTTATCCATTGTTTTGAATAGATTAAGTGTCTTGCACCACATTTGTGTTTTGATACTAAAGGACTCATATTTCTTGAAATGAAGGTAGAGAATCTACATGAACATGTCCAATGTCACTGTGAATCACATCCTACTATTTCTCCATATATTAATTAATTCCGTCTACTTCTATACCTTCAATCTTTTTCATATCATCGGATAAAACTCATAGGACCACTTACACTTAACTAATTGTTCACTAACAACAAAATTTTCATAAGAAGAATGCTCTTAACTTTATCATGAGAATAACTTGTTGTTTGAAGTACTGGATTTTTGCATTCATTTTTGTTTTTTTGCATCCAACAAAGTATTTTTTTTTTCCATGATGATTTCTTACATGACTGAATACATGATGCCAAGAGATGGTCATCTTAATATATACAACATTTCACATACACAGTTATTGTTTGTGTTTTACTTTAAAGACACTTTGTAAAGTGAACCAAGCTAAAGTATCCATATCTACCTTTCCTTTCCAAACACAACACAATTACTTTCTTTACTATCTTCACGATTATATCAAAACTAAAACATATGCAACCATAGTATATTCAATTGAGAAGCAAACTATTATATATTAAGTATCTTCATTGAGAAACTATTTCGAGCAACCCTCTTAAGATATTTATAGTGTTTAATCCATTTTCCAGTAAGGTGAAGTACAATACACAGATTGATTTTAACCATTACTTGACCCTAACATTATATATATTTTTTTTCATTAACTTCTTAAAATATCATTAAAAAGGAAAATAAAGTAGTATTTTAGTTATTATTTTCTATCTCCATGAGCCTCAATGTACTTGTTTAAACCCTTGTCTACCCCATGACATGGTTCACCATTTAGGTAGTTCCATATTACAAGTGTACTCTAGGAGTTCCCACAAATCATTTTTTAAAAAAAGGTTACCTACAAGAGATTCCAAATGTTTTAAATCTTATTCATTTATTTTTCCACTTTTATAATTATAATATTTAGTATGCTACAAAAAGTCTAAAATTTTGTTTGCATTTGTAGGAGTTTACTTTTTGAATCAATTTATTATTTTATTCTTTGGATTTCTTGGATCATATAGGGATCCCTAGGTAGTGTTTCAACAAATATTTTTCATCATATATCATAGTGAAAAATAAACTATGTATCCTCTTTATGATGATGAAAAGAGTATATAGATGCTTTCATGACCCTCAAACCTACATCATCATATTGTTATCCCATATTCATACCTCGATGGTTTTACCATCCTTATTTTTTCATAAATAATTTTTATCTTTTTTTCCAATGTTAATCACTTTCCTCATAAATATGATTTAATGATTATGCATATACATATCTATATTCATGCTTCATACAATACAAATTTCTACTGTTCTGGGAGTGACCGTATAAAAAAAAGAAAGAAAAAAAAGAAAAACACAAAAATAAAAGAACTCTCTAGGGGAAAACAAAGGTTCACCTAAACATAAGAGGTAATTTTTCACGTAAATACAAATTTTCCACAAAAACAAAAAGTAAGTATAGATGTTATCAATGCACAGCACCTAATAAAATCCAAGGGATAACTAGCAAAATATAAACTATAGCTTCGTGAGCATGAAAGATGAATAACAATAATGTGCAAGACTATTTACAACGCTCCCCAGCCGAGACATATTAGTCAAAACATCATATTATGGAAGAAGATTGTGCTCTCGTGAATTAATTTGTAGCCGAAACTTGGAAAAATTCCTTGAGAAAATAATGAAAAGTCTCCCAAGCATGTTGATAAAGTTTGTGGGTGAATTTATATCTTCAAACCGAAATTTATTAGAGGGAATATATACCATCGTGGTCAATATTTAACTAGGGAGACCTCACCATATCCAAAGTACACTCTCCTTAAAGAGTGGGAGAGTATAGATGAGTTATGAACATAGAAAAAGACATTGAATGAGACTAATATCCTAGTCTCATTGGTCTTGTACATAGAGATCCGAAAACAAAATACAAATTTTATCTAAGATTACAATATATATTTGCTAAAGTATCCGCATCCGATACCAACCCGATAAAAGCTAACCTTTGTCGCCACTTGTTGTCAGAGGAATGCCAAGGTGTCATTCAATCCTCTCCATTTTTTGGATCCACATCCTTCATATGCCTATGCAAGTGTTCCTAAGAGAGTGCAAGAGGCTGAGAGCAAATTGATTTGCCCCAAACCAAGATAGTTTGTCCGAGTAAAACTTCACCTGGCTGCTATATATGTATTGGTTGAACCCTCCTATTGTGCTCCGTATCTCGGATCCAATCGAAATTTTCATTCCACCAAAACCTCTATGTCCGAGAGATTAATCCTACAGAGGATGCTTCCGCTTAGATTAGAGAGAATCATTCTTGAATGTGGTGCAAAAAGGTAATCCATGTGGGTCTTCTCTTAGTAGTAAGAAACCCTCTTTGATGCTATCCCTTTAGCATGGTATGGGGAGTATATTTACTAGTGTAAGTACTTTAGAGAGATCCCAACCTTGGCCCAAAATAACAGAGGTGCAACATATGTACTGGAAACCCCTTTGAGTACTTTCATCGGGGGGGTGAATCAATACAGAATTTGCTATCAACTTTTCCTTTTATTACTTTTACTTACCTAATCGTCATTATTATTATGATTACAAAACTCATTAAACATTAGCAATTTAAGTACAAATCATAAGAAAACAAATATAACATATGAGCAACATAACCATGAACAAGAAATGTCAATAAAGCATTAACACATGAACACAAGTTGTCTCAAAAGAAAACCCTTCACCCGGAAAACTACCCTTGTCAGCTTCGCTCTAATATATTCCTATTATGTCAAGTAATTGATATTTTACATAATGTGTTGACTCATCAACATGGGAGACTCAACCATATGTTAGTGCCAACTCCCACCACAGAGACTGACACTACCTGATAAAGTTAGAATACTCTGCTTCCTATGGATCTCTATGGACTACCATCCACTAAAGGCCACCATTTGTTGATCTCACCCAATTACCATTGACTCATCCAACTACCATTGACTATCCAACCACCATTGGATTGAGAAAATTTTGTTTTCACAGCTTCTGCTATTACTTCTCCACTCTCCATGAAGTCACTTCTCCTCACCACCATGCATACCTCCTTTCATCTATTTTCAAACCGGATCACAAAACATTATTATCACACATCATTTTATCACCATGACACTTTGACGTTTAAACTGATCTATTACAATCCATACTTATGTTCCAACACACCTCTTTGCAAGTCAAACATTCATATTCTTGAAATGATAAATTTTAGGTAAAATGGATCTTTAACCTCTAAAGATGACTTGTGCACTTTTCCTAGTCATTGATGCATGCATTGTTACCGCCATAATCTCCTCACATTTCTACGCTCTGTTTCATTAAAAAATCGCGCAATTGACTCAAGAAAGTAAAATAAAAAGAAAGTTCTAAAACATAGTTGGGTGCATATATCCAAATTAGAAGCCTCCGAGTCATATCATTGGCCAACCTCATGGAACTAATTCTTGGATCATGGAACCTCGTTAGTACGCTTGCTAAGTCATGAGTCCATTCCATAGTTTTGAGCTTTTAGGACTAAAGTTCAAAAATTTCAAAAAAAAAAAAAAAATTAGGTGCTACCTGAATTTCGGAAGCACCAGCTTTTAAAGCTTTTCGTATAGTCTGTTATTTCTTTGTTTCTTTCTTTTTTATTTTTTTCCGACGTTGCAAATTTGTGGAAGCATAATCTATTTTTAAATAAAGCAAAAAAAGCGCATCCTCTTTAGTCATACCACGCTCCATGTAGAGGGTGAATATGTACACAAAGATGCAACTTTAAGATCTAATGAGAGCCGTCATATTGAAGTTAGTTAGCTGGCGTCGTTGTTGTATACATTAAGCTACATGTGTCATTCGTCAGCTAATGATCGAGCTATTGTCAGCGTCATTCCCCGTTTGCCACCAAGCCAATCGTCCATGTTGTTGTTGTTTGCCGAGTTAGAGGGATCGGTGATCACACTACACTCCATAACCGTTCGATCGACAACAACACTCAAGCGTAAATTCCAAATTTTACCAACAATACAATTGCGAGGTGACCGCAGCCAACAGAAGACAGCTTCTATGTTATCTCAAGATCCCATATGGAAAACACAACCAACCGAAGGTGGTGATGGTGTCACATGGTGCACATCATGATCATGAAATTTTTTAATGATGGAGATGATTTGCATGGGTTGGTGAACCAAATTTTGTTTTTAAAATCCACCTAAACAACAAGAATGTTGTCATTTGAAGTTCAAGATTCTAGACTCGAATTTGCTAAGAGTTAGTATAGGTGAGAATAATTTCGGACTTCGGCACAAGATTCCGTAGGAGAATACATGCCATACTTGTGGGAGGTAAACTCTTCCTATTCTCGGAATTCTTATCATTTTGGCAGTGGCATAGTCATTTATTTTCTAAAGATGACTAAAATAGGAAGAGAAGATGTCGAATAGAGCCACAAGGTGTAGATTTGGTTGATGCCAATCCAAAAATGAGAACTCTATTTATGCAACAGATGGTATCCTCTTTGCACCCGTTGGGAGGTCATATCTGTGAGTTTCTCTAGAGTTTGTTAATTTTTTAATGGAAAGGAGGGCACAGCTTTATGGCTTCACTTTGGTGGAAAGTCAAGACTCCATTGTCAAGCTCTAACCTTCCCCAAGAAGGAGAAATGTGGTTCGTTGGACAAGTTATCACAAGAGGTGATCTCAATGTTCTTCTCAAGATTCCTCAGCGAGATCCAACCGGGGCAAAAGGCATCCCAAGCAACTACCTTAAGAATGACTGGGAAAGAAATCAAGCTTATCAAGAGTACCTCACATGTGAAAGGAGGTATACAATGGTATTCCTCATCATGATGAGGTTTCTTTTTCATATTGCAGGATGAAGACATTGAATCTACCATTTTTCTTGTTGGAGAAGCCCACCAAGATGTCAAAGAAGGGTCTTGGGGAATCCATAATGATGTTTTATATAACTTGTACCATCAAGCTTTGATAAAAGTTCTGTTGAAGAAGAGTTGAGGAAGAGAGAAACCGGACTTGGGACCATTTTCTATTCTATAGGACAGCCAACTTGCACCTTCACCTCCAATTCCACAACCTAATTCTCAACCTACAAAGAGAAGAACAAAAGAAAGCCAGAAAGAAAACAATCATAAAAAGGACAAAGGTAAGAAAAGAATTTTTCTACAGAAAATGAAAGAAAGGTGGAAAAGGAGAGATCTCTCAAAGAAGCAAGCCCAATTCCCATGAAGATAGTACCCCTTGCTCCTCCATTTCCAAATGTATACACTAGATCTAGAATAGGGAGTGTCCGGGCAGTCAGCCAGCGCTGCAAGTCAAAAGCGTAGGTGCTGCTACCGAAATTCTCGGACGCACCTATTCGGTAAAAGTTGTAGAAGGAGTATCAACCTACACTATCAAATGAAGAACTCCTAAGGATGTTGGATATAAAATCAAAGAAAGAAGAAGGTATGAAGAAGCTAAACCTATTACTAGTACCAAAGAAGAGGCACACAAGAGAGAGTTAAAGGCTTAGACTTAAATCTAAGGCTCTTCTCGTGGCCAAGCCTATCGATTAAGTCATTAATGTTTAGGAAACATGAAAGTTCAAAGATGAAATGAAAAAAAAATCCATGAAGAAAAGCAAGAACCCAACACCTTTAGGACAACACTCAGAGCCCTCAAAAGAAGAAAACACAGAGTGAAAGCAAGGAGGAAAAAGCATCCTGCCAAGGAGGAAATACAAGAGAAACAAAACATAGAACATCAATGCCGACAACAAACTGATTTGGATAAACTAGTCAAGCCTGCAAATAATAATTCTAGAGGAAAGGTAAATAGGCTTTTGGTATTAACTCTTTCTTTATCAATCGCAAACTTTGAAAAAACAACCTAGGTGTCATGAAATACAAGTTGGCACACTTTTCAACATTTTTTCATGTATTTTGAAAAATAAACAAAGGCGACAGAATTTTCGTTAGCATCTTACCATAGTTTGTGTTTTTACCAATTTCTCATAAAGACCTATTTTAATTTAAATTAATAATATGTCAAGAAGTTTTTCCAGCCAGTTTAAGGATGGATAAGAACCCATAACTAACTAGATAAATACAAAGTGATGGTGAGAGGTAGTTATGAGGTTGTTGAAGGTATTATTAAATGAAGGTTGCATGGTTATTAAAGACCCAAGACACAAGGAGAATATTCAAAAGGTAAATAGGGGCAACATGACAACATACCCAACATTCCACCCCATAATTCTTCTCTTCCTGTTTTCCTCCTCACTGTCTTCTTAGATTTCGAGCAGATATGATGTATGTCTTTTGACACATATGTTATGCTTGAATTCAATGTTTCCTTGTTTTTGGAAGAGATGGAGTTGGTTCTCTCTTATATATATAGCACTTGTAAACAGCTATTTCCAAGTTGGATGTTAGTCTACTTGAAGACTGAGAACATAGAAAAATCTTGCTTCATGCTAGAGGATTTTTGACTCAAGGAACATCTTAAATGTGTGGTGTATTCTTTTGTTAATTTCTTCAAATATGAATTGCTAGTATGTGAGAGTAGTTTTTTTTTTTTTCCTTCAGAGAAAAGTCATAATTCTTCATTAATAATAAGAAAATCACAAGCTACATTTAGCAAAGATAATCATCTATGCTAAGATCCAAAGAGTTTTACATATTCTCCGTAGAGTCAACACAAATACCATGGACGGTGTTTTTCTTGGGGCCTAATCTAGTATAAATATTACATAAAATTATTAATGTAAGGTCCGTGACAAGTATCAAAAAATAAATAAGTAGTAAATAGTCCAGCAATCGTTTTATATGTCGTAAATCAAAAAATAACAAAACATTAGGTCAATTATTGACTACATCCCGTGCCTTGTAATCCTCAATGAATGGGTGATGGTAGTACTAATAGGCCATATCCCCATCATGAGTCGAAATATGCCATCGACCCCACTCTGCCATGCAGGCCTCCTTGAAAGCTCACGTCACCTAATTTCATTGCAAATGTATAACAGATAAAATCAAAAAGATTTTAGTAACAAGACCTCATCCGTAGAGCTCTACAAGTGAGTGTGAAAATGTGTCTTCAAGTTAAACTAGTTGGGATGATAACTGGTGAACCTCAAAAATATGATTTCTCAAAAATCTTGTTCCTAGGAAAAGGTGAGGAGAAGTCTAAGACAATTGGAGTCTCAACATATTTATTAGAACCCGTACCTAGACCTATCTTAGGATGTAGAAACAATGAGAGTCATGCGTGCAACAACCCCTCGCCCCGCAACCATTAGGATTGGATGCACTACGAAATAAGCCCATAGGAAGTGTGGTCAATAGTCTCAGAATGATGACCGGCTCAGAAGCCGGCGATCCTCAGTGATAAGTTTTGAATATGATATAATGTTCCTACAAGTGAGATCCCAATCGTCTGTGTCTATTCAAGAAAATATAATGATTCCTCATGAGCCAGATATTCCCAGTAATGAGGAGGTAAATTTTGCCTACCCGGTGCCCTTGTTGCCCGCTGAGCCAAGTAGAACAAAAACCAAGGAGCTTCGCGTATTCTGAAAGGCAAACAAGCATGCGATTATAGAGAGCCGGTAGCCGGGGAGATAGTCGACAATCTGCAGAACATATGACGATGGCTCGCTTCAGGGAGAGGCATAAACAACATTTGGATGGTCCATGGAAACCTTACAAAGGTTGTCCCCGCTGGGAGAGGCCGAAAGAATGCAATCGACACAAGAACCGCCTTAGGGGGAGCTAAATTTGCATAATTGTTACCACCATCAAACTGTCTCTAAGGCTCCATCTGATTGCAGAGGGAAAGATGTAGCCTACTTTTAGGAATGTATCTCGCTCATCGCATAGTCAGCTCAAAGGAATATCATCCTCCTCGTTTCCGGAATTTTTCGATGTTGGTGGATTTCAGAGCTCGATGAATTTGCCCCAAATTGCCACCAATGTGTAGGGAGGTTCGTATCATGCGCTTATAACCACGCTTGGGAGGCCCAAGTGGTATGCCCTAAGGTAGAAATTCTGTGAGGATAGGTACAAACAACCAACACAAGCTGGGGTGTAGTCTGATGTTCAAGGGAAGTGAAAATTCTTGACTGCCATCTACCCACGCATCCATGCCAATTTTAACTTCCCTCCCGCACCCGATGCGCTAGGCCAACTTGTTTGGATCGCATAGCTAAGGTGATGGCCTTCCAAATGATGGAAGAGCCATGAGATTGTCAAGACTACTTCGATTCATAATGAAAGTGGGAGTTGGGGGAAATATACTTATAATAGGCATTCCGTTGCCACAAGTTGTGCCCCACCAAAATTTGCCAACCCATCTTTGGTCACCATGCCGCAACAATTTTTTTGAGATCTTTTAGGCTCCAGTCCCCCCCAACCCTTAGGTTTTGCATTCTCTCCCAAGCAATCCAAGCATATGCCTTGCTCATCCTTCATGTCCCGCTAAAGAAATGTCACGTATCCGTTGAAGTCACGTAGTCACACCTTTAGGATCCAATGAGTGCCATCTAGTAAACCTGATGGCTTCAAAACAAATTTGATGAGAACCAATTCGTCGGCCTCGAGACACCATATGAAACGTTATATGTTGATCCCACCAAATTTTGCAATCACTAGTGCCAATCATGTATGCGGCAATCATTTGGTTGAGACAAACCCCAAATATTTTAATCCATCTTCTTATCCTTTTTGATCAAATGGAAAATACCCGCAGCATGTTAGATTTCATTGTTGGAACATCTAACCAACATAATGGTGGTGGATTTGCTCTATTCGGTACCAAACTTGTGGCTTTGATGAAAGTGTTGAGAAGCTTGTAAAATTTTTTAAATATCATGACAAGAACCATCCAAAAATATTATAACATCATCTACAAATAATATGATCAAACGAATAAGATCATTAATTTCAATGCCATGAATGGAGCCCTCGCTTTACTTGGCCAAGAGGCAAGCAGAGAGGCTCCATCACAGAAAAGCAGGGGAGGGGCGCCCACGGGAAGTCCCCTCCCCAGAAGATGAAAAAAATCCAGTTGAAGACCTTTAATGAGGATGTTGAAAGAAGCATTGGTAATGCATCCCATAATCCAAGTACTTGGTGGGAATCATGTGGGAAGCCAATATGTATGAGGATGTTGTGAAGATAATCCCATCAACACAAATACCAAAATCTTTTGCCAAGTCAATATTGAAGATGGTAAGAGTTTGAGTTTAATGGAGTGTAATGCTTCCTCCAGCAAGCGCGTCAACTTCTGGCATGGATGTGACGTTGATGGAGGAATGCAAATTTTTCTTTGGCAATGTGGTGGGAGAGGATGCTTAATGTTACTTGCAATGATTTTGGCGATGATTTTGTAAATGCAATTGCAAAGGAAGAAGGTCGATAGTCATGAAAATATTGAGGCTTGTCACATTTGGGAATGAGAGTGATGAAAGTCGAGCTGAACCATAAAAATCCTCACCGAGGATCTGCTTATCCTCAAAGACCCGAAGTAGATCCTTGCCAAGGAGCTCAAAAAATGAGAAATAATTTGATGGGCCAACAATTTTGGGTCCCAATCCTTATCTTCTTCAAACAATTTAGTACCCCCTCAAATTTCCAAGGAGACTGTGTGAAGGTCATCCAAGGACATCCTCATCCAAGTTATTATCTAGCATCTTGTGGGCAACGAAATGATTTATGGTAGATTGGAGACTCTAATGGTGCCCCCATTGATTTGTGAAGTGTTGTATACCCATATTCGAGAGCCGATCATGTGTGGGTGAGCTAACGCCCATGATGATTAGGGAGAGTCTTCAAATGGTGTTGATGCTTTTTCTCGCTTCTCGTACATTGTTGAAAAAATTTGATGTTTTCATCCCCTACGGTAACCAAATTGCTCGCTCTTGAGCCTCCATTCCCTCTTCTTAGTTCCTCAATATTTTGGCCTTTGAGAGTTCCGTATACCTGACCTATCTTTATTTCCATCGATTGGAAGCCTGTGAGAATCGACCGTTCATCCGTCCCCACTCCTAATTCAATATCGTGGTAGTTCCCTCGTCCTCTTTTTTTTTCCTTAGCCTCCTGCACTTATGGTGTAGTGCTTTGATGTGAGTCAAGTTGTTAAATACAACTCCAAGAGTAGCCAACAGTAGATTTCACAATGTTCTCCATTCTTGCCGACAATCGACGCTGGAATTTTGGTTCCACTCTTTACCTACCCATAATTGAATTTGAAAGGTGCCCCGGATTTTGATCGCTGTGTGAATTTCAAAGAAAATTAGTGAATGATCCGATGAACCCCGTAGCCACCCATCGTTTGGCCTTATCAAAACGCTTGAGTAATGGACCCCTAATCGTGAAGCGATCCAACTTCCTAGTGGGCCGCTTACACTTGTTCATCTGTTACTAAGTGAAATCTTTCCCGGGCATGGCAATATCCACCGCATTTGCCTTGTCGATGAGCTCCTTAAAAATAATCGTATAATGTGGATTCTGGGATGCTCGAGACCCAGTGATTCTCATAAGCTCCAATGGATACATTTAAACTCGCCCAAAATTATGTTCTCCTCGCCGCATGATAGAGCACGACCAATCATTCCAAAAATCCTCTCTCCGAGAGACACGAGCCACATACACTATTTCCAAAGTGATAGCCAAAGCGGAGTCGTGGGAGATGATGTCTATGCCGCAGAATACCCGCCCCCCACCATCCCAAGGCTAGGATAGTTTTGTTATTATGCCAGCGGCACATCCTCCCGATGATACCACGCCGCAGCATCGATGTTTTCAAGACCCGGTCCGACAAGAGGGAATACAAAACCTTATGAACATAAGCCCCATCGCCCAATTTTTGAAGAAATAGGACATCAACAGAGGATGCCGGTGGAGCCTTCGAAGAGTTAATTTTTTTCGAGACCGGCCGACTCTCAAAATTTAGGGAGATACAGATTGCGGCAAGGGTCCCCAGCCTAGGCGCCTTTGCTCTAAGAACCATCAGAGGATCGGGATACCACCAACCACTTCAAAGCCACTTCGCGATGGGTTTGATCGAAGATGGTCTACCGCATGCTCCGAGGTGACCCCCCCGAATCCACACAAAACCGTAGGTAGTTGGATCAAGGGCATGAGAGGGCGGATTCGAGGAATAATTCGTTACCGAGGAAAGGCTATCGGGCGATAGGGGACACCCACAGACAAGTCCTCCGCCGAGGTGTGGGGGAGGGTTGATTAATGGTGGGAGGAGAAAATGTCGCAGGCATCTTAGAGGAGCAAGATTTCAATTATTATAATTAATAATGAGATCAATAGATGTAGAGAGTGTTGAAGTAAAAAGAATCAAGAATGCGAAAAGGGAGAGTAAACAGTAGAGGTACCCGAGGATTCGCCGCCAATGGACATGGATGCACGGGAGCGGCCGAGAGATCGGGGTCTGGTGGGGACGAGACAAGGAAGGCATTTCACCCACAGGCTCAAGCGGGAAAATTCACATTCTCATCCACAGCAGTAGGAAATTCCCCGAACGTCCGGGTGGACACATCTCATCACCTTAGGAGGAGTCACGTCGTGTTGATGAGGGGGAAATCTCATGCCGTATGCCCAACTTCGTGACTTCGTCTGCACCGATAGGGATGCTCACAATTCAAATTAAGCGGGAACATCCCGTCGAACTCAATGTCATAGCCTTCATCGAGGCCATCTCCGGTGTCCATAAAGAAGGATTCTGCGACCGAGATATTTCCAGCCTCCAAATAGGACCTCATCACGAGATCCAAGTAAGGGCCGAGGTCGACCCCAACATATCTCCATAGCTTCATTCCACAATTACAGAGGGAGGCCAGCAGAAGTCGAACCCAAACTGGGCCAACCCCTGAATTTTCCTTGTCGGGATCGAACATAGGCACCGCCGCTTCAAAGAGAAATCCGTATTCATCTCAATATGCCAATATTTAGATAGCACCCACCGACCATTTTCGGTTGCAAGTAAATATTAGAGCGAACCATCCGTGATTTATGGTAAGTAACTCTGCAGCGCAGGCACGCAGTTGCCCCATATCTCCGCCACCAGACTTTTGAGATGAGCCCGAGAGTAACTCGGGACCACGGATTCATCCCACGAGAAATTGCTCAGAAGTGCATAATGTTGTCCATCCCGATATCCTCGCTTCGACGAATGGCCCTCCTTGGTTGATTGGGTGCACACCCGAGCTTCGCTCGGTCCCTGCAGCCTTGTGTCGAGCCGCCCCACTAGTATCCACAACCCCGTTACCTGACTCTCAAGACTTAGGGTCGTCCTCTCGGAGGAGTAAATGAGCGTAATGGCCCAAAATAGCCGTAAGCGACCATCAGTGACCACCGAAGTGTCGCGCATACCAGTGGGCGTATTCCCCGTAACATCCAGGGGATTTTTGAAGCCAATATCATCCAATTTCAAGATTTTTAAAGACCCCCCTGGGTAAATTGACCTGGTTGTATGTGTCCCATGTTTTTGCACTGTTGTTCCCAAAGCCCGAGGATAGACGGCGATGGCTGTAGAAAGATGGTGGGAAGACACTTTAATGGGCGGTGCCACCAAAATGTCGTCGAGGCACCTTAAGAGGTGTAGCCAACAAGGCTTGAAAATCTGAGTCACTAACCTCCATGTCGTCTCGCCGTGGTCATTTTGAGTTGGACAAGGCACCCGGCCACGACACGACAAGCCCCAGACCGGGAGAAGATATGGACGCCTCCAATGGGTCCGAGGAATAGTCCACTAATTTTTCATCCCACATCCTCGTGGTGAAATAGTGTCAAACCCTGCATAAAAACATTGAGATGTTGTGTTGAGATTGCAACAAGATGAGGAGCTTAGTGGCTTTTAAAATGCCTTTCACTAAGTGGGTTCCGTTGTGCTATTTTTGGCGCAAAGTCTATTTTTAGACTATGTCTATTTTTACATATGGATCATGTTCTATGAGTTGCAATACGTTATTTGTGATGGTTGGTCAAGTCGGGGAAAAATATATGGACTTCTATTTTTGTATGTTATCAAGGACTCATTTTTAGATCGCTGCCTGGGGTAATAGATATGTCGAATATTATTATTTAATAATATTTGGACTTTAAATATTGTCTTATCCTCTGGAGCACTTCGTTAGAGTCACTATGTGGCACATGCACGATTGCATGAATTACAATTATTCTAGTGGTTTAGTGGAGTTGCTGCATGGTTGACCTTGGCGAGAACTCATGGCCGCAGTTCGTGGAGTCGATGAGACAAGCACGGAGTTGTTCGCTTAATCAGTTTATTAGTTGTATCTAGGTCGTCCAACGATTGATACAATTAGTGAGAGTGGTGTGAATTAATTATTAATTAACTACCACTTATAACCCGTTAAATCAAACGGAAGAATACATCAGCTTGAACCCAGCATGACACTTTCACGACCAAAGTGAGAGGTTAGGTGGAAAGAAAGAAGAGACTATACTGCGCATGAGATGTGCACACACATTTATGGAGATGCCAATGAGGACGTTAAAGACATACCGGTGGGATTCGAACTTGATCTCATGCTTATCCATATTGGATTACGCATTAGAGGTAGGCTAACAGTGGAGCAGACGAGCATGTGTTTTATGATCCGAGCTTATGTAGTGTGTGTAACAATTTTGAGATTGTACCAAGAGCTTGTGAGGATTTTTGTACTATGATTGTTACATGATATCTATCATTATAATATAGTTGTGTTTTTAGCTAAGCTTTCCATAAATAATTTATAAGCTTAAGTGTAGTGATTGCTTTCATAGTTTTGAATTGCTACATGCCACTACACTCTGTAATCGATGATCAATAGTAGAAGAGGTTATGTATTATGCATAAAGCTCAAATAGTGTGTGACCAGACAATCTTGGGTAGTTGCTAAAAATTATTCAAATGTATACATGGTATCAAAGTTATGTTGATCATTGGAGCACTGCAGAAGACTAAGTTTTTGTTGAGTTTTGTGCCTGTGGAATTCAATTCTTATAAAAGAATGTTTTTCTTGGTGTCGAAGTTGAGATGTTTTTCAACTGATGTTATTGATATGCCCTTGAGGGCATATCGAATTATATTGTATGGAAGGACAGATGGAGGCATGTTAGATGACAATGGTTGAAGGAGTTCATAGATGTCAAACCCTATAAGCCGCTCTTAGCGATGCCGCCGTAATCGAGGTTTTGCAGCACACAACAAAGTGTCACAAGGATTCGAGGGGCGTGAAGGATCACATAGTGTCCTACCGCATGGTAAGGCTTCTCCATTCTTGATGTGGAAAGCCTCGACAGACGATTCCTAAAAGCAAGAGCGACCAGAGGAAGTTAAGTCAAGGATAACCCAAACATAAAGATGGAGAAAGTACATGAAGATGCCCAAGTACCTCACGAAGTTCACCCAATGTGTGGATGAGCCGGGAACCGTGGGTGACTATAGATGATGAGGACTTGGTGAGTCGGCTCTCCTGGGCTTCCGAAGAGTTGGCATTCGATGACTCCGTCAATGGTCGGGGAGAAATTGCCAGATGGGAGCGACTTTGGTCGGATCTTTGGTAAGAGGAGATAAGGTGGAGTACTAGGTACCGACCGTCACCAAAGAACTACGATGAAGAGGGACGAGCTTTGGTCGCTGTGCCAAAGAATGGAAGAGCAAGAAAGCTTCTCATTCCGGCGGTGCGAAAGGCAAGAAGCAAGATGTCCAAGGTGAAGTGCTTTCACCGTCACCAACACCTGACATTATGCCAGCTGCAAACTGGCTCGGCGAAGAAGAAAAGGTGTCGCCGGATCCGCAACTCGGAGAGGCCTTAGCCTCGTTAGGCTTTTGAGCTGATTTTTCGCCGATCTATGCTTGGTCTCAAGTGTATGACTTATGGTTTCTCGAATAAAGCGTGGGAGGCGTCTTTTCACAAGGATGAGACGAGAATTGCCGGGAATATCCGGATGAGAAAGATTCGGAGGCACATCGAGATGGGCGATGATGGTAGATATAGTGCACGAAATATCGGCACCATTTCCTTTGAGAGGGATTCTGCAAACCTTCGATTTCAAGGAAGTGATACAAGTTCCAGTATCAATAAAAGACCCCTATCTCCGTGGCGATGTTGAAGGATAAGGATATGATGCTGTTCTTGGTGAAGGAAAGGCTTTCCTCACAGAAAAGGCAACCGGTGAGACCCGCAGGATAGGTTTGAGTTAAGAACCTTATCAATTGCAGTAAGATGGTCGTTGAAGAATGGCAAGGCAAGGAGTAGGAGTCAGATATGGAGTCAGGCACCCGAGATTTGGCCACCTTCACCATGGAGCTTTAAGATAATCGCAACAGACATTTCTACCTATTTCCTAAATGCACACTTGCATAGTCGATCAAGGTGGTGGTACCTTGGGAAATTTTTGAAAGCCACCTTCACGAGTGATAGTCGCGCCACCACTATCCTTATAGAATTCATACGACGGTGTGACCTTCGTAGCTCAATAAAGAAAGTTGGTCAGCACAGGATCTTTGTTGATGATTTTTTCTCTGTAGTATTTGATCTCTTCAGCAATACAGGTGAGCGGAGTATACCTCAAAGTTCTCGTGAGTTCAAGGCGCGGGTGGAGAAACAACGGAAGCAGGCAAGGCTCAGAGTCAAGATTGCGGAATTGTCTTTGCTAACTATGACCTTTTTGGCAAATACAGACAATTAAATATAGCCCATAACACCTCATAATCCATATAACCGTGGCTAAGCGAGAGGCACTAACACCCGGGTGCTGGCACGTTGTTGCATGATCGTGAATACGGCCCATTCACTTAGAAGCAGAGGCATGCAAATACCCAGAGAGGCGGGGGCAGAACTACTGTCTCGTCAGTGATGAGCTGCAGGCCGAGCACCCGAGGAGGCGCTTTTCGTGTAAGAGGCCCGATATTTCCATTTTGAGGATTTTTGAATAATTGCCATCTCATGCACATGATGCCAGGAAGAAGCTAGATCCCACCCGTTAGTAGGTTGGACATTTGTGGGGCAATAATCGACGTTCCCCACAACTTGGTTTCCGTGTGGAGCTGCCTATTGTACGAAGGGACCAGCGACGGACATCGAAATTTCATGAGGAGGTCATGAAGTGCTCGCTTGAGAGGGAGCTACACTTGAAGCGCAGGAGGAGATATTAGTCTTCTCATGATGAGCTCCTCAGATGTGACCCAACCACAAGAGGAGGTTCATGGAGGGAAGAGACCACTCATGCGCGCCAACCACCGAGGGTAGAAGCGCACTACGTGTCGAGAGACCTGCTCAAGATGCGTATAAAGGCTGTAGGAGCACCTACATCAAATACAGACAAGAGACAAACACCCTACCGTGTAGCATCGGATAACATGGCTCCCTTGTAAGGCGTATCGTGACAAGAGTCATCCCCGAGGAAGGCCATGGAGGACCCCGCATGGGTAGATGCCATGGTGGAAGACAAGATTCTGATTGCTGCAACAGGTGGATGGGAGATTATCCCAAGTGCTCTGAGGGGAAACTCATGGCCGGTTCGAGATGGGATTCCAGACAAAGTGCTGTGCAGGCCGATGGGAGCAGGGAAAAGTATAAGGCAAGATTTTTTTCCCGAGTGCTTTCATTGTGACAGAGGGGACCATTACGAGGAGACCTTTGCACCTATCGCAAGGTACCTGCTACTGATTATCCTGGGTTTCCCTGCGGCATGGGATGGCACGTCTGATCAAATGGATGTGAAGACCCATTCCTCAACCTCGCGAGCTGGCTGAGGGAGGAGGCATATAGAGCAGCCTCAAGGTTTCTAGATCTTCAATGGCCGAGTTCATGTGTGTAGGCCCCTAAGAGAGCGCCGATGGGCGAACGGGCACCCCGTGCTTCGGCATGCCATTGTGACAGACAATTATTTCAACGGACTTGGATTCTCCCAAGAGTGAGAAGTGACCCCAACCCATACCGTATTGTGTAGGAGGGTAAAGCCACGATCATTGGTACTTATGGTGCAGGATGATTTAATTTCGATAGGTGATGTAGGCTTCGTCGATGGCCTCCCATGCAAGGAGGATCTGGTAAAAGAGTTTGAGATGAAGGACTTGGGCCTCCTTCTATTATTTCCCGGATTGGAAATTTGGCAAAGATGTTGATGAACGTTTGTTTCGTGGGCAAGTATGCCCGGGAGATACTAGAGAAGCTCCATCATGGTCGTGCTCGTTGACACTTTTCTTGCCGTCCGGAGGAAGCAGAGGATGCTACTTGCGGGAGGTAGTGATGCCAATGCTTATCGGCGCTGGTGGGGTCGCTATGTATCCGTTCAATACACGACCCGACATATGCTATGTCATAATCCACCACAAGCTATGTTAAGCCAACGAAGCTCTTTGGAAGGCAGTAAAGTGTATCAGAGATATTATTCCCAGGTGAAGACGGATATGGATCATGGTACAGACAGGAGGATGAGTTGAGGTTAATGGCTTCAATCGATTGGTATCATCATATCAGAGATTAAAAATATAATCATAAATACCGCTACAGCCCTTGCCTTTGAGGGATCGTGACGTTATTATTCATTAACGCGCCACTGTATAAATTCGAATACTCACGGGGCAGATAGGGTTGTAGAGCATCCCTTATCTTGAAAGCAGAGGGAGTGTTGAGGACGAAACAAGATGAGGAGGTTAGTGGAAAGAAGTTGTGCTCACTTATAGCTCCGCAGTTGCTTTTTGGCGCAAAGTTTGTTTTTAGACTATGTCTATTTTTAGACATATGACTGTGTTATATGAGCGTGATGCTATTTGTGGATGGTTGGTCAAGTCGTGAAAAAAAATAGATGGACTCATTTTTATACATATCAAGTGCACCCATTTTTGATTACAAATAAAAATAAGATATGTTGAATATTATTAGCTCTTAATAATATTTGGAATCTAAACATTATATTATCCTCTCGGGATCACTTCGGGCCGCAGTTTCACGATAAAGGCTATGAATCGATAGAAGGAATTTTACGCTATTCCTAGGGTTTAGTGGAGCTATCGTATGGTTGATTTTGGGCGGAACTCATGTGACAGTAGTTTGGTGGAGTTGATGAGACAATTAATGAGTGCTGTGTTCAATTTAACTTAGTTGTTAGTTGTATCTAGTCTAACCGATTGATAAAATTATGAGAGTGGTGTGAATTACTCCATACCCTATTCACTAATTATTAACCATACAAATCAACTAAAGAATACATCAAGAATCAGAAAAATAATACGCTTCTGGAGACCACAGAGATATAGTGAAAGAGTTAAATGTATCACTTATAAATTTCCATACCGGGTGCATGAGATGTGCACACATTGATGGAGATGCCAATGAGGATTGCGCAAGACATACTCGGTGGGATTCGAACTTGAATCTCATGCTTATCCATATTGGATTGCGTAGAGGCAGCGAACAAAGGAGCAGACAGCATGTGTTTTGTATGATTCAGTTTGTGTAGTGTAACAATTGGAGACGTTGTATTGAGAGCTTGTGAGGAGTTTGTACTTATGATTATTAAGATGATATCTATCATTATACATGCAACATAGTCGGGGGTTTTCAACTTTAAGCTTTCCCATAGATACCGTGTTTATATGTGCATCGTTTATGGTTTTAATAAAGATGCGATTGTTTAATTTCCGCAAATTGATGATCAATAGTAGAAGAGGTTATGTCATGTCGAAGCTCAAATAGTGTGTGATCAGATAATCTCGTTGAATAAGTTAAATAAATTATTCAAATTTCTACAATGTTAACATTCCACACGAGGCGTTGGGTCATTCCCCGTCGCTAATGTCGCCCACGTGCAGACAGAACCACGACCGACCCGTGAAATCCTGGCTATTAGGGAAAAAATGGCTCGAAAGAGAATAAACAAAACCCGCCGATCATCCGACGGGCGATTAGGAACTCCTCGACCTCGAAGAAGAGTTGACCCGCACGAAGTAGGAACCCCCGGCAGCTGAGACAGAGGTTCCCAAACACAAGGTGCGACCTCTCACAGGAGGTGAGAGGTGGAAAACAAAACATGAGTGGATTCGAACCAAGGTCGAAATAATTCATGTAAGAAGCTCAATCATGAACCCCAATTCGCATAGGTGGGTGCCATGTTCATGGCCTCACGACTTCCTCCTCCGTGCAATCGATGAGCCAAATGAAAAAAGTTATAACTCCATGGTTAGGGTTGTAGAGCCTCTCTCCCTCTCAAAACCCTTCGTCCTCAAGATGCTGATATATTTTCGTTGGGAAAACAAGGTATCAAAAGAGTGAGAAGTTGTTAAAGGATTTAACAACAAATTATTTTCTTCAATTTTCTCAGTTATATGTGTGTGTAATAGGAACATGTCAAAGGAAGATTTCATGAAGGATTTGTGGAATGCTTTATACAGGCAATCTATTTTCTATAAGTGTTGTTTGCTTAACATAAACAAGTAGTTTTTGTTAAAGGTCATCAAATATAGCCGTGTGATTGATTGAGATTAGTGGGAATATTTTCCTAAATAGGTACCAAATTTATTCATTTTATTCCACTTGTGTACTGCCTCCCTATACTACATCACCCACACAATTTATACTGCTACAATCTCTGCCAAATTCATGAATGTCTTAAATATTATAAAATCATTTCCAAAATATTTAAGAAAGTCCCAATTCACTCAAAAACCCTTTAAAATTCTGAAATGAACTATGATGTGTAAGGCTTACTTTGCTGTACTACCTATGACTTCTTTACGCTAACATTCTGGTGCCATTTTGTGGAGTGTGAATTAAAGTTTAAGGCTCTGTGAATGACAAAGCTAGTAAGTCCGTTTCGAGGTGGGTATAGTTCCACTGTCCGTTTAGACCGCTTACACCCTACGACTCCATTGTTGAAGTTATGGCCTGGTATTAGTAGAACTAGGGCAACTCCATATTCCCTTTGAGAATCCCACTTCTCTCGAGCTTGAAAAGCTAATTAAGAAAAATATTAAACTGAAATTTTACCTCTACTACTACTGCTTTTCTCAAAGGCCGTTCCCTAAAGAAGTCCTACAACTTTATCCTCGATTTTTATAAAATCCTATACTCTCCCTTTTTTTCCAACCAACAAACAATACCTACATCAAAGTTGGTGCTTCATCATCTATTGTTCACAATCCACCAATTGTTATTCACAATCCCATCACCCACCTGCTACAGGTCCAAACCTACCCCTGTAACCGAATGGATGTAATTTTGTCATAAGGTGTCTTTAGTTTTTCCCTCAGCCTTATGAATGCATTACCCTCGGCAGGAGATTATCTCAAGTACATGCCTAAGTTTAAAGGTGGTATAGAGGTACACGCAAGAAAACTCCTTAATGATTTTTATGCCTAGCCGATAAATTCTGAATATTGGAGCATGAAGATGTCCGGATGAGAGTTTTTTTCATAGTCTTGAGGTGATGTAAGAAATGGTACACCTCGACAAATGGTAGCATCAATTGGAATTGAAACCCCAGATGATACATTTTTAAGGAAATAAGATAAGAAAGGTTTTTTGTATTATATCATTAATTGGCAATAAAAAGAAAATAAGGAGAATCGCTTCATTTTTCCAAGAGATTTAATAAGATGTATAGAAAAATACCTGATCAAATCGTCTACCTAAGTCAAACAAATCACTATGTTGGTGTCTTGATCCTATTGTTTTTGGTTTTTTAGAGAAAGAAGATCAATAACACTAACACAAATGCAAGACAATGAATCGGAGGTAGAATTTAAATGTGTTAGCAATGGAGTAGACTCTGTGAGGAGGGATCGACAAAGTAAAAGAAAGCAAAAACGTCAAGTTTCTACTTCGTAACTTTATATGATTCAGCATATTGACCAAGATATCAAGTCATTGACACAAAATGTCCAAGCTTAAGATGAAGCAAGCACTGTAATCATTTACCGCAATGTTTGATTGATATGCCTTAATAGAAACAATTTATAAGACCTAATGCCCCCACCGAGAAGAGAGAGAGAGAGTTCGATGATCAAAAAGTTCAACCTCCTTTGCGTAATGCTATATTTGAAGATGCAATATAATAAAGGTTGAAGAAGGTTTTAAGATATAAATTGTCTAAGAGATGAAGTGTTTATCTTATCTTACATACACAGAGGATTTCATGTCATATACCCAAAATACTCAAGTAGTTCCCTATCATTCCATGATTGGTACTCGATCATCAAATCGATATAATCTTAGATCAAATAATATTGATGATAATCCAAATCCATTGTATGAGCCCAAGAAGAATAAGGACGCAAAAAATTCCAGTTATAAAAACAAGTTGAAAACAAAAATTACCCAAAATCTTAGGTTACTATTAATCCTTCACTGGAGGTAAAATTTATAAACTACCCCCCCGTTTTCAATTTTGATAATGAAATACAAAGAGTAAAAACATTCATGTTCCTCTTGTAGAGCTCATGAAAAATGATGATTTCAAAAAGACCTTTATGAAATTCCTCTTCAACCTCCACCCACTGGCAGTTTCCCCGATTTTGTTAATCTTCGAAGATGATAAGCCTAATGTTATTTTTAGGTCCATCAGGAAGATGAAAGATGACTCTACTCTCCTTTTCATTTATTCCGAATATTCATGAAAATATTCTGCACAATTTCTAGTGAACTACTTTGCTCTCACATAATTTAATGCCCAAGGTAGTTATGGACTAACTAGGTCTTGAAGTAACCAGAGAGTACCAAGATCTGCCCTTTGATTCCCCGAAAAGTTTCAATGCTCAATACTGTAAATATTCTGTGAAGTCTTTTCGCTTACCCATGAGAGGAATGGTGATGTATATTGTTGTAGATGACATTCCCAGTTTGGCATATACTTTCAGTCATGTGGATTGTAGAAGGTTGGGAGAACTGCAAAATGGATCTACCTATAAAACATCGTTCCTATTTTTGGAGTGAGAACAAAGAAGAATTTATGAGGTCACCCTGCATATACTATTAGCACAATGAAGACCCCACTGTCTATCCAGACCATGCTAGAACAACTGATGTTGGTTCAAACATTTTACACATGGATAATGTTGTCCTATCTGCAAAAAAAATTCAGATTTTGAAGCCTACTGAAAAGCAAATCAGTCATGAAGGTTCTCAGCTATGGAAAATGTATTTTGATGGTCCATGTTCCAAAGAAGGAGCTGGTGCAGGAATAGTTATTATTTCCCCTTTAAAAGAGAGTTCCACTTTTTCTTTAAAAATTGAATTTCAAGCAACTAACAATGTGGCTAAGTATGAAGCTATGCTAATTGGTTTAAAAACAACAAAAGACATGAATATTTCAGAAATTTATATTTTTGGAGATGTTAAACTTATCATTTAGAAAATCTGAAATGTTTATCAAACTAATTATCCTAGACTCAGAGATTACCGAAATGCAGTATGGAGCATTGTAGAAGACTCATAATTGGCTTTTAACATTTCTTTTGTTACAAGATAAAGTAATATTTTGGATGAATCACTTTCTATTTCAACAAGCTCATTCAATATTCCAATACCTATGAAGCTAAAATATGAAGTGGAAGTTAGGTTCAAACCTAGCATTCCTGATAATGTCAAGCATTGCAAATTTTTTGAAGATGATTAGGATATTAGAAGATTCATTGAAGCTGCTGAACAATTTGTTGTCCTAAACATTGATCAAGATGAAGATTTCAGGAAGGATGATGCTGATTTGTAAGACACCAAAAATATGCAAAAACATATTGTTGATCAGCCTATCATTCAACTGCCTACCAATCACATTCCCAAGGGGTTAATCCCACTTGAGAAGCTCTTTGATCACAATCATGTCTCATTCAAACCACAATTGGCTGAAATAGAAGTAGAATTGGAAGATTTCAATTTGGGCACATAAAAAGAACTAAGGTATGTGAAGTTGTGAAAAGCTTTATCAGAATAAATAGAGGTTGAATTTGTTGACGTTTTTTCCTGGAAATATGAAGATCTTAAGACATATGATACAACTATCATTGAGCATAGGATACCATTGAAAGATGGTACTAAGCCATTCATGCAAAAATTAAGGAAAATCAATCCACTATTGTTACCAATGAAGCAGAAGGAAGTTAAAAAAACTTTTGGATGCCAAAATCATCATTCCATTGAGATACTCAGATTGGGTTGCTAATCTAGTTCTAGTAAGGAAGAAGAGTGGTGAAGTCAGATTATGTGTAGATTTTAGAAATATTAACAAATTATCTAAGAAAGATAACTATCCTTTGCTAATCATGGAGCATATTCTTCAAAAGGTAACTGGTTCAAACAAAATTTCCATGTTAGATGGGTTCTCCGGGTACAATCAAGTTTCAGTTTGGCCGGAAGACCAAGAGAAGAAAACATTCACAACTCCTTGGGGAAAATTAATGTATGCAAAGATGCCATTTGGGCTTATAAATGCTGGAGCTACTTTTCAACTTGCTATGGAATTTACATTCATTGGATAAAAGGACAAATTATTGGTCATCTATTTAGATGATATTACTATTTATTCAAATTTATATCAAGAACACCTTCAGCACTTGAGCCAAGTATTTGTTAAATGCAAAAAATATGGTATATCATTGAATCCAAAGAATTATCATTTTGCTTTCAAAGAAGGTAAGATGTTGGGTGACATAGTTTTTAAAGATGGAGTCAAAATTGATCCTAAGAGAGTAATTGCAATTCGAGATTTAACACTTCCAAGATCCAAGAAATAGGTTCAATATTTCCTTGGTAAGGTCAATTTCCTAAAACGGTTCGTTCCAAATTTTGCTGAAGTGGTGAAGCATATTACTTTCATGTTGAAGAAGGACAAAGAAGTCGAGTGGACTATTGAATCCATAAATTCATTTGAGCTGATAAAAAAAGATATCATTGAAGCACCTCAACTAGTAAGCACTGAATACCCAAAGCCTTTCTTGATCTTCTCATTTGCCTCACAAGATACTATTGTTGATGTTTTGTTACAAAAATATTTAGAAAATAAGGAAGCTCCCATAGCATTTTTCAGCAGAGCACTTAGAAATGCAAAGTTAAAGTATGAAATGTTGGAAAAACATGCCTATGCATTAGTGAAAGCTTTGAAATATTTTAGAGTTTATATTCTACAAGCTCAAGCTATTTCTTATGTACCTTCATCTATTGTTAGAGAGATATTATTTCAGCCTCATATTGATGGAAAAATAAGTAATTGGGTGACGAAAGTTCTTGAATTTGATTTAGAGATAAAGCCTACTAAACTAGTCAAAGGTCAAGGATTAGCCAAACTAATAGCTGAAGAAAATTGTAAAGTTTTGGGCTTGAATTTCATGGATGACAACTTTGAAGGGAATATTTTTGAACCTATAGACAACATGGCAGTGGATGTAAATATTTATGAATGCAGCTGGTATAGAGACATCATCTTTTTTCTGCATCATTTTAAACCTCCTCCAAATTATGATAAGAACATAGTTAGATAGTTGAAGCTGAAAACTGTTAAATTCTGCATTAAAGCTAATTTTTTATATTGGAAAGATCCTACAGGATTTTTGTTAGGATGCATTGACCCAGATGAATCTAAGAAATTTATCTTTGATATGCATAGTAGTGTGTGTGGGGGTCATCACTATTAGAGAAATACTGCATACAAAATATTGAGAGTTCGCTATTTTTGGCCTAGCTTATTTTCTGATGTATGTGTTGAAGTGAGAGCATGTGAAAAATGTGAAAGGTTCACCGGTAAGAAACATTTGAAGTCTTTTCCTCTCAAGCCCATAGTTGTATCTGCACCTTTTTAGCAATGGGGCTTAGATTTCATTGGATAAATTCATCCACCTTCAAGTGGACAACATCGTTGGATTCTTATTGCAACTAATTACTTCACCAAATGGATTGAAGCAATGCCTACCAAGAATGCTACTCATAAAGTTGTCATTAATTTTCTAGAGGGAATCATAACTAGATTTGGATGTCCATCAAGGTTAGTAGTAGATAATTAAGTTGCTTTTAAGGCGACTCCATTGGTAAATTTCTATGAATATTATGGCATTCAACTCACTCACTCTACAACTTATTATTCTCAAGGGAATGGTTTAGCTGAATCATCAAACAAAATTTTGGTAAGAATCATCACCAAACTATTGGGGTAAAACAAGAAAATTGGGATTCAAAACTGAAGTTTTCTTTTATGGGCAGACAGGGTGACAATAAAAAAATCTATTAATACATCACCTTTTCAAATGGTTTATGGAACTAATGTTTTTTTTCTAGTTCCATCGGCCATTCATGTAGCTAAATTTCTTCAATATCATGAATTTGAACCAAATGACATGACCAGGAGAATTTATCAAATCATAGAAGTGCAACAAAAGTGAGAACAACAATATGATTTGGTGAGAAAATATTAGCAAGCTGTAAAGCAAGTTTTTGATAAAGGAACTAAAAAAGAATATTTTTAGATTGGATATCTAGTGTTGAAGTGGGATGCTCAACATTAAGATCCAAGTAAGCATTCCAAATTTTATGCTTTATGGCTTGGTCCTTTCAGAATCTCAAACATTATGCAGAACAAACCTTTTGAGTTGCAACATCTTGAAGGATCAGAACTGTTTGGAGACCCGTTCAATGAATGCTTTCTCAAAAAATTATTTTACTAAGGTTGTTGGTGGCCTAAGTCTACTATAAATACCGATTTGTTTCATAATAAGACTCCATAGCCCAATGACAAGGCATATAAACTACAAAATATTCTTAGAGCCTCACAGGGAGGGCTCTATCCCTTGTGGAACCAATGTTAGCACAGTTATTTGCGAAGTCATGAGTCCATTCCATAGTTTTATTTTTAGGATTAAAATTCAAAATTTTAAAAATTGTTTTAGTCGCTACTGGAATTTCTGGAAGCACCAATTTAGCCTTTTTGGAAAGTCAATTATTTTCCTGTTTCTATCTTTTTTATTTTTATTCTGATGTTGTCGAAATTGTTGGAAGCATACTCTGTTTTTTTTAAAATAAACGAAAAAGCGCATCCGATTTATTCAAACCATGTGTCATAGTGTAAATACGCCTAAAATATTTTTTAAATATTTTGATATCTCATGAAAGGTTTCATATTACAGTCAGTTAGTTTGAGTCAAGTCATAATATACGTTGAACCCATGTGTCACCCGCAATTTTGAAATGAACCGTTACCCGTCCTACTTGTCAACCCCAAGTCAGTTTACATATGTTTAGGTAAATGTTTTCCTGAATGAACGTGATCATGGTTATTACACTACACACCATAACTGTTTGGTTGGCTGCAGAGCAGTGCTGCCGGAAATTTCATCCAATCAACTGTAAAAAGTGTGGAAGTGACTGTTTGTCACAGATCTGCCAATCTCAAGACATCTGGAGCACTCCATATGGAAAACACATCCAACTGAAGGTGATGATGGATTATCACATGGTGCACATCATGGTGAGGAATATTTTCAATGATGAAGGATGATTTGCATTTGGTGATGAACCGAAATTTGATTTTAAAACCACCTAAAAAGAAGGAGAATGTCATTCAAAGTTTTTGTTGTTGGGATTCGAATTGCTGAGAGTCATACTTTGAGAAGGAGTTTGGATTTCAGACAAGATTCCAAAGGAGAATACATGCCACATCTGTAAGGCAAAAATCTTCCTACTCTTCCACCTATCATTTGCAAAAGACTGAGTCATTTATTTTTCTAAAGATGACTAAAACATGTGGTAAGATAAATCGAATAGATCCACATGGTGCAGATTTAGTTGATGCCAATTTGAGGGTAAGAATTTTTTTTATGCAGTTCGGGTGGTATCCTATTTGTACCATTCTAGGGAGCTCTCAGGAGTAGCCCAATAGTTTGCTAACTCTTTAATTGGACAAGAAGCTACAACCTTACTTTTCAAGTTTCGGAAAACTCCATTGTTGAAGCCTTTAAACTTCCTCAAGAAGGAGAAAGGTGGTTCAAAGGACAGGTCATTACAAGAGGATATCTCAATAGCTTCCTCAAATATGCTCACAGAGATCCAAATTGGGCAAAATGCATCTCAATCAGCTACCTTAAGAATGACTGGGAAAATTCTATCAAGATATACATCACTTGTGAAAGGAGGTATACAATTGTATTCCTCTATCACATGAGGTTTATTTTTCAAACTGCAGGGATAAAGACATTAAATATTCCATTTTTCTTGTTGAAAAGCCTAACCAAGATGTAAGCAAGGGTTCATAATCACACTGATGTTTCTGAGTATAGCTTGTACCATCAAGTTTTGATCAATGTTCTAGTTAAATAAGAGTTGGGAAAGAGAAAACAGACTTGGGACCACTTTTTATTCTATAGGGCAAGCCAACCTACACCTACACTTCCAGTACCACAACCAAATCCTTATCCATCAAAAAGAAGAACAAAGAGAAAGAACCAAAAATAAAATATTCATAAGAAGGCAAAGGGAAAAAAAAGAGAAAGTTTCTGTAGTCAAGGTTGAAAGAAAGATGGAAAAAGGAGAGAGTTCCTCAACAAGCAAACCCAAGTCCATGAAAGTAGTGCCCCCTGTTCCCCCATTTCCTAATGTCTACACTAGAGCTAGAAGAGGAAGATCTGCAACTGTAGATAAATCAAAACCGTAGGTGCTACCATAAATTTTGGAAGCACATATTCAAAAAAAGTTGCAGAAAGAGTATCAGCCTACACCATCAGATGAAGAACTCCTCAAGGATGCCCAATATGAAATCAGAAAAAAGAAGAAGAAATAAGTAAACCTATTGCTAGCACCAGAAAGAGGCATACAAGAAACAACAATAAGTTTAGGATTAAGTCAAAGGCTCTACATAATCCAAGCCTAATGACAAATGTTATTGACATTGAAGGAAAACCTGAAGGTTCAAAAACAGAAAAATCCATGAAGAAAAGAAAGAACACAACCTCTTCAAAACAACACTCAGAGCCTTCAAAGAGAAGAAAAACACAAATGGGTTCTAAGGAAGGAAAATCCCTTGTCAAGGAAGCAACCACAAGAGCAACTAGATCTATATCATCAGCTACTGGCAACAAAACTGACTTGGATAAGCTAGATGAAGGTGCAACACACATAGATGGAAGGTAAAAAGGTTTTTGGTACTAGTTATTGTTTTCTTATTAGTTACAATTTTGAACAATAGCTTAGGTGTCAAGGAATATAAGTCTATACAGAATTTTCAACATTTTCTATGTATTTTTGAAAAAGAAACATGGCGCTATTAGAATTTCGGGTAGAATTCCATTTTATTCACAGTTACAGGTTTTTACTGGAATTTCTGTAGCACCCATTTTAACTGAATTTTGACACCTGTCAGTAAGTTTTTCCGTGATAGTTAAGGATGGATAAGAACCCATAACCAAATGGATAATACAAGTGATGGTGAGAGGTGTTTATGAAGTTGTTTGAGTTCTTAATAAATGGAACTACATGGTTGTTAAAGACCCAAGACACAAGGAGATAATTCAGCAGAAAAAGGGTCAGCATGATAACACACTCAGCATTCCAGCCCAGAATTCTTAGGCTTCTTTCTTCTCCACCTGTCCTTTCTGTTAGATTTCGATTATATAAGGCTATAATGTATTTTGACACATATGTTATGTTATAATTAATGTTTCCTTATTTTTAGAAGAGATGGAGTTAGTTCCTCTCTTGCTATATATACCACTTGTAAATACCATTTCAAGGTTGGATGTTGGTATACCTGAAGACTGAATATAATAAAAAACCTTTTTGCTTCATGCTGGAGGATTTTGTGACTCAATGAACATATAAGGTGTGGTGTATCTCTTTTCTTTGTTAATTTATTATAAAATATGAATTGCAGCAACTAGTAAGGTGTGAGCGATAAGATGTTAAAGGATTTAACAATAAATTATCTGCTTTCAGTTTTCTGCAAGTTATATGTGTGTTATAGAACATGTTAGTGAATATTTCATAAAGGATTTGTGTTATACTTTATACATGCAATCTATTTTTTGAATGTTGTTTACTTTACATAAACATAGTTTGTGTAAAGAGCTATCATCATAGTTGTGTGACTAATTTAGGATAGGAATATTTCCTAGAATAGGTACAAGCTATTATTCTTCTTCCACTTGTACTCTCTTCTCCCTATACTACCTTTTACCCACACAATTTATACTTGCCACAACTTGCCAAATGCATGAAAGTTTTAAAGAACATAAAATCATTTCAAAATATTTGAGAAACCATCCCACCACTCAAACAACCCCTTTAAAAATTTGAAATGAATTATGATGTGTAAGACTTACTCCTTATGCAGTCAAGGATTGACTCCTTGCGCTAAAAAAACCATAGCCTTGTCTCTAATTTAGGAGACAACCCATAGAATGTCATATACATCATCGGAGATGGTAGAGGCTGATCATAGTAATAGAATTCAAAATATTTTATCGATCTCCTCTATCCACAAATTGTGGGATAATTTTGAGGGACAAATTTCTTATGGTGCCCTCATGAAAACCAGGGGGTAACATCTTGCTCCTATTGGGTGCACACGTCCTTCTTGGGATCACTTGAGAACCCAAAAATCTCAAGATAAAGATGCAAAAGTGAAGGCCATAATCCAAAGAAATCAATTCATCATCTTTAGACTGCAATATCCATTTCCACTGTGTTTGATCATTGCTGAAAATAGAGACACATTAAAATCAAAATGAAAATGTGTTGGGATCCCCATCACCTCTTGACTGAATGGTCCATTTTCAACAACTCTCATATTCCCAAAAATTTCATCGTATGTAACAAAATCTTGAGAATGTCCATTTATTCGACAAAGAAGAGAGATGGAAACCAATATTTCAGGGTCTCTTTAAGCAATTTCAGTGGAATATTTGATTAAAAACAGTCTACTCTTCACTAAAATTTCTAGTAATCTTTGTTGTCAAGCCATCTATGATATATTATAACTGAATAGAAAAAAATTCATCCCATTCAAAATCTCCTTTTACCTTACTGTTTGCTGTGAGAAAACCTTGCTGGTACTTTCCAGAACAAGAAAAATTCTATCATTACATGTTGTACAATGCTTTGTACTTCTGTAATTTCCCTGATGCATATCATTTGAGGTCTCCAAACCTGGATTTTCTTCATATTTTTCATAGTTGTCATCAAATGGAGAGGTAATAATTTCATCCTTACAAAATATAAAGATAGAATTAATCCCTCATCAAAAGGCTGATCTAGTATGCCCCCTTTAGCAATTTCTTGATTATCCTCTTCATAAAGAACCATGTCATTATGTTACTTGGGGTTGGATTGATCACGCATCACATAGTTGTGTTGGCATTGAGTTATGGGAAAAGAAAACAATTCACATCCAAATCTGGGAAATTTTCTTTAACATCATTTGTATGTTCATATTCATCATAGATATGACTAAGTTCGAATCACACAACATATTATATTCCTTTGCTTTTCAAAAATAATGAATCTGGATCAAGTCTGTATCAGGGCTACAGTGTTATTCTTCTTCTAGATTTGTACTAGTCTAGTAGCCTCTTAAATGATGCCAACAATGCTAACTTCCCAAAAATTTTAGCTCAACACTTTATTCATATCAACAACAAAGTCATCACAATATAGATATTCACCCTCTAAATTGTCTTCCTTATCTGGATGATCATCATGTTGAAGGAGATGAGGAATATCTTCATCTTACAATACCTTTTCATCTTCATCCATTCCTTCGCTTAGCACCACAGGGTCTTCTTCCTCCACAATGATTCTCTAAAAAAAATGTATCCACCCACTTTCACCCACTGTACCATGTTCTTTGCTAGTATGACTACCTTCAAGATCAATAAAAAACAAAGAAAATTTCCAAATAAAAACTATAATAAATCAATGGTGTTAATGAAAAACAATAATTTTTTCTAAATATATAAACGTAAGGAAATACAAAAAATACCCATGAAATAAGATGCTAGGTGGCTTTAATCATCCCCTAAAATATGTGCATCAAATTTATGGCATTAGGTGATTTCAAATTTTAAGGTGCAATCTGGTTATTCCAACCAAGCACTAACATGAATCTGGTGCCTTAAAAAAAATAAACCAAGACATGGATATTGTGCATCTACAATAGTTTAAATTTTACTAGTAAGTTGTCTCAGGGGAAAAGCTTAAGAATACAGAGCTCAAGATCAAAATTTTCATGAATTGATTCCATGTCACAAGTTATGATAGTAATATACAAATGAAAAATGGAGGCCAATGTGGTGGGGGGTAGGGGGTTGCCTGGAAAATTCCACGGGACTTGACAGTACTACAAACAATGAGGTGGAAGCACTTACTGTTTTCAAAATCCTCATCACTCTCGAGGAAAAAGGAGCCCATAAGTTCATCATGGTTGCTAATTCCATAATAATTATAAGAGCCCTATATTATCCTTCAAACCCTTTCATAGTCAAGAGCTATATGATGGCAGAGGTTACTCTTGCATGTGGGATGAATCAGTCAATCAATGGATTACTACTAGTCTTCCCCGATGAATGTTTATTGAGCTCTGTTCTCCATGGTTTTGGAAATTTGAATCTTAATAAGGGTTCAAGCCTCTCTAGATCACTCTGTCGCCTATGCAAGAGCTCCATCAGGAATTAATGCGAACCACTGACACTATGGCATCTGCAAATGAGAACCCAGCAATGCAGGTGGACCTGAACACTAAAACTGGTTCTGGGCATCCAATTTCTAATTTTCACTTTCCAATTTAGAAAATGTTGTCATTTTGTTCTATGACTAGGCCAATATGTGACGCAGTACACCTGCGGACCTACTCCTTGGTGGTATTGGATGAATAGTTCGAGTAATTTTTTTGATGGATTACATGTAAATAAAGACTCTAGGTTAAGGTTTGTCATATCTACCCTCCATTTTCTAAACCCTCGTTGTACAATTTGTCCACAATTATTTTAATATAAATTTTTATCCATCATTATCTTCATGGATGCAATCATTTCCTACAAAATGAAAAAGGCGGCTTTCCTAGTGCAATGCTACCAACAAGTGCTGGTCATGATCATCAAATTTATGAAATCTTAGGTGACAAGTTTGAGGAAGCTTTCAACTAAATTTTTGAGAGAATGTATGCTCTTTGGGTTGCAAGAATGTTTGATCCAACCATTACACTATTATCCCAAAGAAAGTATAAATAATATGATAATGAAATCTTCATGTCTTTCTTCAAATTCCAAGATATACTTCATAAATGCCAGGACATGTGGAACATCATTAAAAAATTTCCCTCCAAACTCTTGAAGATCCTTTCTATAGTTAGGATGGTGTCTATTTCAATATCCAAAGTTTGAGATCCTTGTTCAATTATGATTTCACTTCTTTTCCATTATATCATCTGTGTCATTGAGGAGTGAGAAGGAGTGCAAAGAAGTGGTATTATTGAATTTGCAGAGTTGATCTCTATTTTATCAAAATTTTGGATGTATTTATTATGCTGGTAATTCTTAGATATCCCTGCGGTTATCAATTTCAATGTTTTATGCTGAGCATGTAACATTATGGTGCTCTTCTTATTACTTACTTCTCATTATTATTTTCATATTCATCTGCAAGAATAGAACTTAATAAGTTCATGTAGTACATTTCCACTCTCTTTTCTCCATCAGTCCAATCCATCAAGGCACCAATCCACATGTGATAGGAAAGTGTTTACCACTTTATCACATCATTTATCATTTCATTTTTTAGTATAATGAATTCATATATGCAATAGACCATTGTAAATTTAAACTTCCTTGTTGAAGATTTAAATGAGAACTTAGTTCATCATATTTACCTTAGTGTTTATCTGCAACCTAGCTTGATGATTTTAATTTCCTAATTAGAAACATCAATGACTTATTTCATTAATCTAAGGTCTAATTTATGAACAACAATGTGTATATAAGAGTTAGATACCTAACAACACCTCCCCCCCTACTTTGGAAAATGACCAGCCCATAGTGAGATGAAACAACCAAGGTGACAACGTGAGTATATTTCCTAATGTTACATTAAGTTTCTTTGTTGTTTTTGTTACAAAACACTTGCTCAATTTCAAGTGCTAATAGAGGTATATCTCATAATATCAACAATAAAACAATGACTTGGAGTGTTTTCATTGTGTTTTTGGTCAATTTTGTTAGTTGTTCTACAACTTTTATCCTAGAAACAAAGGGAGAACTTACAAAAAAATTGTGAATTTTCTGTGTTATTTTGACATGTCTAATCACTCTAAAATTTTTTAGCACCAATTTGAAGAGAAAAACTGCAAATTTTGAAAGTCTTGTTGAAGATCAACAAGTTTTATTGTAGATTTGGATTGCCAATTTCCTCTAGGAATTCAAAGTTGAAGCCTTAAAGCATTCAGGGAGACCCCCTCAAATTGATATCACCAATTATGAAGTCGTAGGAATTTTCATCAGTTAGAGGGAATTTTTCCCAATATTTATCCAAACTTCAACTCTACCAATTAATGGATTGAGATTAATCATTAGATAATAATTAGTACCAAGGAGTCTAGATAAAGTGAATTCTCTTGCGCATGGAATCCGTTTAAGGCGGCCTTAGTATCCTGGACATTTGACCATGTAACTTGCTTCAAAAACATAAATCTTAACTCTCTTGTGGCTAAGAGGAGTTGTATTTCAACATTCTTTTTTTACCTTTTGTAAGTTCCAGTTTACTAGAAACACATCTTTTACAAATATATTTTGGTTTCATTTTACCAAAATGAAGAAATTGTGGTTTGTTAATAAGAACTTGTTTTATTCAGTTTCCAAGGATGGTGGATTCTCCAGATACAAAATGGACTGATGAGAAGCATAATTCATACTTGAACTCAATTGAGGCATCTTCTGTCAAGAAAATGTATGACAAGGAGTATTGTGCCCTTGATTTGTGCAGCCAATCTCCTAAAGAGCCAGAAAATCTCGATCCAGATAATGTTGAATCAAGGATTAATTTTACTTTCAATGAGGTAATTTTATCTTCCGTGATAACTCTGTTTGATATGGTTTTGAATTAATATGCATGCTCTTGATGACTAATTAATTAATTTAATTTTCTTTTCTATTTGGACCTGCTTGAATTTTTTTTTTTTGAAGTAAAGCATGTGATACTCATCTTTATATTGATTCTTCTTTCTCGAGTTCAAGGTTTGGAAAAAGGTTGTTGGCAGAAGCCACCCTAATTCGATGAGGGTCAAGAGTCAGTTGTTCCAACAGTTCTAGGATGCCCTTGGGTACAACACTTTAGAAAACCGATCTCTTTAAATAAAAAAACAATCCCATTTAGTTATGTCAATCAATCTAGGAGCAGTGGTGCAGAAAATGGATCAGTCATATTAAAACATCCATGTAATACTAGTACATCCTTAGAGAAAGCTCCAAATGTAGGTCAAAGGACTTGTGCCTGGCATAATAGGCTACAAAGAAACTATACTAGTTTTCTTAGCCATTGTCGCAAAAGGGAGTTGAGTGTTGTTTATAATAAGAAGTTCAATGTTTCTCCCACTGCAATCACAGGTGAAATTGAATAAATGTCATGTTGATTATCTTTTTCATTATGTAAATGTTGATGTTGGATGTAACTCCCCCAGGGACCAGGTATTCTTTTAAATGCCACTTAATTAAATTTGTAAAATATCACATTGTCCACGTTTTTAGTATTTTATTTTACTTCTTCCTTCTTATGCCATTTTATTCATGATTGGATGTATCTTGAAATTAATACTTTAAATGATGTTTGAACTTTAGGTGGTTCCATTGCTTGGGAGTTTTAATGCTGAGGAAGCAAGGGATTGTAATTATTCTTCCAAGTTTCAAGGTTTCTATGTTGATACAAATCAACAATTTCACGATTCAATCAGTTCCTTACCTGCAACATTAAAAAATAGGATATATTTTCTCAAACATAAGCAGCTATAATGAAATATTGGTGATTTTACAACGGATGACTCTTCAGAAGAATTGTTAATTGTAAGTGAAAAAAAGGGTGTGGCAAACTATCAATGGAACGAAGTAAAGAGAGGACAAAGTTGCGATAGTTTCTTAGCCATCAGAAGGATCTAGAATTTATTTAGTGCAAACCCTTTACTTGGAGAAAAGCTTACGATAGAAAGTTATTAACAATTGGTCATTTTGAAGAGCTTTATGTTACTTATTCTAATTTGGATACAAGGAAATACTTCTGAGTAATGATATCTCTACAGATGGAATTTCACCTGTATTTTGAAGAGCTTTATATATCTTTGAATATTGTTTTGTTCTTAATTGATAAAAAAAGGTTCAAAGTAGATCAAAGGTATGTTCAAAATATATTTTTCCTGTATTTATTCTTTAGAGCTTCATGTTATTAAAAATTTTGAAAGCACACAAGAAAGTTAGAATAGTCAAAATTGAACACAATTAAAATCACCCATTTTGTGAGCCTTCTTCTCTTTTAAGTTGAAATCTAATAAAAGTGACCATCATGTGTAGACAACATAAGGTATGCACATGTACGCTGAAATTCCACTTTTGTCAGTTCCACTTGGTTAGCTTTCATATTTGAAGCTTTTTTTGCATGCGTTTACTATCATTAATGTAGAGTTAGATCTCTAGGAAAACTAGGGTGCTTACAACCACAGTGAGAAGAGTCATCAAAATGTGAGGCGGCAGAGAGGTCAGTTGGTGCTGATTAGTTTTCTGGTTCAAGAATAGCAATCTTACCTCCACTGTGTTCTATGACCCTGATGGTTCGAGTGTTAGGTGGCTCCTGTGTCTACCTGAAATCTAAAGGAGGGAGGATTCACATGCTCCCCACATAGCCAAGATCAAATCGAGTTGAAGTAGCACTAGGACCAGTGGCTAAGACTAAGGCAAAGGCATCAAAGCTAGCATCATCAGAGGCGCAGGATCAAGAATCTTAACTAGATCGATAGCCAAATTTCTTCAAGCACCTACATGCTCAAAACATCAGTAGTTTGTTATGCTCCCATAGACAACAACAACATGCAGACACCACAGCTGGAGCATGCAGATACCACTTGGCACTTATGACTTTGGTCTTTTTCTATATTTTGTAGGTGAAGAATCCATGCCTAAAATGAAAGAGGAACTTGAACAGTAGGTTGTAACATACCTTTCAGATCTATGAAAGAACACATTCACTCAGGATGACAAGTGCATGACCGAAGAGGACCCCGATCTCTGCTAGATTTAGAGAAACATCTTTTTTTTTATTTAAATCATGGAAAATTGGTAACTTGCCAAAGTGATATGGGCTAGGGCTCAGATCAAGTAGGTAATAATTTTTTATCACTGCTTTTCAGGATGTTGTCTCTTTTTTAAAGAAAATTTATACCAAGTCTTAATGTTTGGAAAGACTTTACAAAATCTACAATTGAAGCAATTGAATCTCTTCCTTTAAAATGGTAAACTTGTTTCAACCACTGTCTGTGCTTCTGTCTAATTTAAGAGTCTTGGATAAAAGTTGTACATCTGGTTGAACAAGAGACTGATCTATGCCAATCAATTAAACTAAGTCAAGTAAACCAAGTAGCCAATTCCATGGTCATGCACTTAGTTGAAGCACCTTTGCGACACAGCCCAAGTTTGCAGAGTCCACAAGTTGGAATGCCAAGATTTTAAGAGAAACACATACTCAATAGTTCTTATTTTATTATTTTTATTATTATCAAATTTTTATTTTATGTCATGAAAGTCATATTTTTTAAAGGTAATTTCTATTTTTATCATATGATTTTGATTTTTTTTTTAAATTTTTTTTTAAATAATATTGTATTTTTGACCTGAACGCATATAGGACATTGGACATATGTTCTGGATTTATATGTTCATTCTAAATTTCATTATGGTTGAATTTTTTTTTTGTAAATCACATCCATTTTTCAAAGTGATTTTCATGACGGTTGGAATTATGTTATTACAAATGTAGCCTCTTCTTTCTAAATCGCATCCATTTTTCAAAGTGATTTTCATGATGGTTGGAATTACGTTTATTACAAATGTAGCCTTTAAACTTTTGTAGATATATCCTCTTGGTTTGAGCATAGTTTGACATGGCATTAAGAAGGATAGAAAGTGTAGTAAGAAGGAAATTTCAATGGATTCTTTCTTCATTTGCTTCGCAGGACTATAACAGTGATCAATGCTTGTTCAATGGTCCCATGAATGTGGTATTGAAATCAGTATTACATAACACTGTATTACCATGTAGAGGTGACTCTACAACTGATTCGATTGGATTTTAGTTTCTGATCAACAATTTGCATTTAGATTTATTTGGTAGGGACTTGTTGCCTCGCAACTTCCCTTGTTATTATATGCAGATTGACAGGCATGCATTAGTTGTTGATCAAGAAAAAGTGACATTGAGCTAACTCCATTGAGTTACTTTTATCAAATTAAAAATAGGGGCTGCATGATTTTATATTTTACAAAGATTACGCCATTTTGTGTCATGCATTTTTTTTAAAATAAATGCCTGTGTATGCAATTTCAAAGACTACCATAACTATCACATAATTCTTTAAAGGGTGCTAGCTCAATGGAAGAGCACTTGCTTTATGAGCATGAGGTTGATATTGTAATTTATTTTTAAATAAATACTTTTAATATTGGTTTATTTCAATGGTGGGACATTTTTCTAGATTCATTATTTTATATTTTATATTGTCTCTAAAGAGAAAAGTGATATTATTTTTTGATGTAATTTTTTATTGTCTCTAGAGAGATAATAGTTAGGATCAAAGACATTGTCTCTTTAAAGACAATATGTCTTTAATTCCAACTATTGTCTCTAGAGAGAGACAAAAACAAAATTCTGGAGAGACAAAAATGTTTGTGTTATATAGTCTTTATAGAGACAATATTTTAAGACAATTTAATTTGAGACACCCATTTAAAGACAATATTTAAGAAAATACACAAGTTTTCTTTTGTCTCAAGTTAAGATAATTTACTCAAATATTGTCTTAAAATCCTGTTTATGTTGTAGAAACCCTCAGCGATTCTTGATTTAAAGCTAGATTTCTTGATTTGAGTATAAGAGAGAAATTTATTTTGATTGTAAATTTAGTTAAAAGATTTAACATGTTAAACATATTTTATGTGATTTTGACCAAAAGGTGACCACCATCTACCTAAGCTACTTCTCTCATGGTATTTTAGGTTTTGCAAATAAATTCAATTCATTTTTAATAAATTTATTTTTAATTTTATAAAAAAATTGTTTCTTTTTAACGAAAATCTTAAATAAAATTTATTATTCAATAATGAATATTTGAAAACAACTAGTGTCATCAAAAGGAAAACAAACGAATGACACTTTTGACCAACAAACAGTATTCACCAGGGGACGACAAAAAGGCCCGCCATTTGGTTCACCCTCAGCAGCCACAAAGCCCACGGTTTAATGATTTGAATACGGGCGGAAGTATCCAGGAACGCAGAAAATATTATACACTCTGGGAGCTTTCTGCCCGAGGTAGAAGAAGGGATGGCCAGCCATATTTCCCAACCTATTCGCTATTTAATGCCCCTCCTGACATTACCGGATGGACTATACATAATTAATGCGGCATTTTACTCGCTAAATATTGCTCACCATGTGTTAACTACCTAGTTCTTTGTCATTTAAAGGGTAGCCAACAAAGGTGTGGCTCTCAAATCTGAATACTCAACCATCAAAATTTAAACGTTGTGATTTTATGTTTGTGAGTTGTTTTTGTTTTAATTATTATTTTTTAAATGTGTGTGAGTTTGTTTTTTTTAATTCAAAGTTTAAGTATTTTAATTAATTATTTAAAAATAACAAAAAAAAATTAATTATTAAAAAAATTAATTTTGTTATTTTATAATTTGTATAGTAATTTATTTTGTTATTTATTAATTTAAATAATAATTTTATAATTATATTGGATAAATATAAATTTAGAAATATAAAATGAAGGCTCAGATTAAAAAAACTTTCTCAACATAATTAAGATATTCCAAATTACTTTTAAATCACACTTACTCAGTAATATTTACTCTCACTTTATCTTAAATATCACATAAGAAATTATAAAATCAATAATTAACCTAATAAAAAATGGTCAAAACTATAAATAATAATAAATCAAATTGATATATATATATATATGTTTAGCAATTTATTTAAGTATATTATTGTATATTAAAATTGTTATTTAAATTTAAATTATAATTGGTTGAAATTTTTAAAATTGAATGCTTAAATAAATCTTTATTATTTTTTTACTCACATTTTAATTTTATAATATTAATAAGTTTTATTGTTTAATTAAAATGAATAAAAATTTAATATTATATATACATTTTTAAATAATGTCAAAAATTAATTATATAATATTTTATTAAACTATAATTTTTTGTTTTTAAAATTATATATTAAATTAACCAAAAAAAATTAAATATAACTTTACAGATTTTTTAAAAATTGATAAAGAGAATACCACATTAACTAACTTAATATAATAGAAAAAAATATCATCCTACTTAACTAAGTGAAACTAAGTGAAATAATCATTTCATATATATATGATTTTTATTTATAATAAAAAACATTTTAAAAAATATACTTTAACTATATAAAAGATTTTCTTATATAGTTTTTTAATTTTTAATTTTTTTTCTATATAGAATTTTAATAGAACTACTTATGTTATATATTCATAATTAAGATAAAGTCTTATTATTTTTTTCTAGTAAAATGATAAATAAATATATTGTTAATATAATTGTATTTAGATAAGATAAGATAAGATAATTATATTAATGTCCAACGAATGACCACAAAAGTAGGTTAATGGGACTGCAGAGTACAATGATGTCGATACAAGGAGGAGTACCAAAAGGTCTCCTATATAAAGAGCAAGAAATAAGAAATAAAGCAAGAAAAACATAATGCCTGAAAACCAAAATGAGGAAAGTCCTGGACTCCAAGTGCAGAGGGCACAAAATAATGGTCAACTAAATCTCTCTCCTAACACTCGAGGTCGAATGCAAAAAACTCAAGATGGAGTGTTGTCTCGAGGGAGGGCTAGGGGAGGATCTGGAGCCTCTGTTACATCACTGCCGAGAAGAAGTGATATGTCACTGGTGACTGGGCAATCTCAACTGCCTGTTAGTAAGAGATCTGGTTTGGTAATGACTTAGGGGTCCCTGTGCTAGGGGGATGGCCCCTCTTTCCTACACTGATCTAGAGTCTGAGGCAATAATGTTATTAAATTTTCACTTTGTGCCTCTTGCTAACGAAAGCACTGTAAAAAATGATGTAATCCGTTGCATAGGATCTGCTCTAGGAGGAGGTTGGAGAATCTGTGTGCGAAGTCTCGTGGCCTCCTGTATGTACAAGGCTAGGCATCTCTAGTCTGAGTATCGAAAGAAGCTAGATAAGTTTTGGATCCCTCTGAACAAGTAATGGAATCTCCCACGAATATCATAGTAAATGGGGCAGCGGAAGATGAAGTGCTCCTTTGACTTAGTCTCTCGGAGGTGGCACAACTGGAAAATCCTGTCTAACCGAGAAATCTGATGGTCAATCTCAATCCACAGTTTATGAGAACTTACTCTGATCTGACCCAAGGGAATCCGAAGTGCATGCATCCAATGGTGAAGCGTGTAATAGGGTCGAACAATGAATCCATCTCTCAACAACATGAAGTGTTCAACATAAAAAGCCATCTTCGGACGTAACCCATCCTGAGGGTTTATCCAAATAACATGTACATATTTCCTATAAATATCCTCTCGGATGATTTTATTCATCTCATGTTTGGTTGGTAGGAGGTGGCCCGATGCACACACAGAATACTTGAATGGAGGGAGTTGGTCTATCTTGATACCAACTAAAGTAAGGAGATCTGAGACTCCAGCATACCAACATCTGGATTGAGTCGAAGAACTCACTACTGCAATGGACTCTGATGAAAGGTAGGCCAAGTATGGATATTGGAATCGCTCCTTCGATGTATCTGCAAAACCCCAAACACGATGAATAAGAGAGATGATACCAAACATTGTCTCAAGGCAAAAGGGGTGAGCTCCAAACTCTGCAAGAATGATGGGTTGAGGAACTGTTTGCTTGCACTGAATGATGCGACAAAGAAGGGTGATCAGCACTCTCTCTATAGAAGACCAATCAGACTCTAGTAAGCTAGGACCCCAAACCTCTGAACCATATAGAACTGTGGGTCGAACAAGACTCTCCATCAGTGACATCTTGGCTGATATGTCCTGAAAATGATTCCGAAAACATTCTCTCGAGAAAGGCCAAGGATCCATAGCCATTGTTGATTCGAGTCTGGAGTGCAAGTCGTAAACTAAAGTGAGGTATTTTTAATAGTACCGCAGATAGGTGTATGAGCTGGTGACCTCAATCTCCTCTCCTCTGAAAAAGAAATGGAGGTCACAGAGGAACTTCTTCGACGCGTTGAAGATCATAACCTTGGTTTTACATAGGTTAACTATCAACTGTCGAAGATCACTGAAAAGGGCCAGGGCATCTAGTTGTCTCTGCAATCCGTCAGGGGATGGGGCTAGAAGGACCACGTCATATGCAAAAAACAAGATAGAAATCAAGAGATGATGTAGAAGGCAACCATCACCGTCCTGGATGTATTCACACAAGAAGGACTCCAACTTGTCAATATAGATCCCAAATAGTGTGGGGGACAAGGGACAACCTTGTTTTACCCCAATAGTGCTCCAGATAAAATCTGATAGCCCATGTACTGTGCCCAAACAACCAAGGGCCGACTCATATAAGCACATGATGGTTGACAAGAGTATCTTTGAGATGCCAATATATCTATGTCTCTAGAATAATGCTTCTCTGGGGACTGAGTCAAAAGCTTTTCGAAAGTCTACAAGACAACAATATACTTTTTAAGAGCACTGTCGTGCCTCCTCAATGATGGCCCTAAGTGTAAGGATGTGGTCAATAGTCTGGTGCTCAAGTCGAAATCCAACTTGTCCTCTAGCTCTAAGTTTTTTTCGCTCAAGCTCCTTGGAGATTTGGAGGTGGAGGGATGTAACATATAGTTTGGAGAATGTGTGGCCCGCCATGATAGTCCTATAATTGTTTGGACCTGAGTTGGGCCCCGATTTGCATATCGTGTGAATGATGTGCTGAGACTATGTCGATGGGAAACCTGTACAGACCACATGGTTGAAGAGATCAACCAAGTAGGGAACCAGAGCACAAAGATTGTGTTTAAAGAAATCTACTTGGAAACCGTCCTCATATGCTGCTTTGCTGATGTTCATCATTGAAATGGCCTCTTTGATGTCATTATCATATAATATGAAACCTGAAGAGGGCAGAGAGGTCACCTGAATCTGGGGTTGCCCTGGGATGTCATAGAGGGTGGACACATGGGAGAACATGGACTGGGGTTTAAGGTCAGAGGGGAGGGGAGAGTGGCGGGGGAGGACAGTACGCCATAAGTGTCTAGGGGAGTGAGTAAGAGAGGTATACAAGTCATGTCTTCTCTAGGAGACAAAGATACATTTCTTGCGACGGAGGAGGCAATGATATGAGGCTTTGATGTTGGGGTAGGAGGGGTGAGTGTGGATGAATGCATGTCGAAGCTGGCGATGGAGAGCTTTGCATTCCTCATCATACCATCGATTCATAGGGCAAGATTTGGGTTTATGAGAGGTGGAAGTGGGATGACGAGGGTGGGGGTAGGACTTAAGAGCAACATCCAAAATGATGGATGCGAGACAGTTGTACTTGGTCGATGCGGAGTCAAATAGTGATAATTGGTCCATGGAGGGGAGCATCTGGCAAAGGTTGGCAGAGATGATGTCTGGGTCACCCTCATCAAAATGAAAAGTAGTACATGGTGAGCCCTTGGGGGGAAGTGGGGTGAGAATGGGGGGGGTTGTCAGCACGAAGAGAGAAATAAAGAAGAGCATGGTGAGCTAAGGGAATGGGGGAAACAAAAAAGTGATGAATGAAGGGGAGGAGGTTCTGGGTAGAGAGGACATAATCAACAATGCTTGCTCCTCCACCATGAGGCCGACATGTGAAAAATCGGGAGTTTGGAAAACGCGGGAGGCCATTAAGAATCAACAGCTCCTGAGAATCACCTAAGTGTAAAAGATGTCGACTGTAGGCGGTAAGGGGCCCCAATGCATCATCATATATCCTGTGAAATCCCACTGACTCTGGATCGATCTCCTGGATGCAGTACACATCCTCAAACCAATTGTGAAGAGGGATTTGGAGGGCTCTAGTGTGGGAGTTGAAGTGGTGCAGGCTCTAGAGATGCGCAAAAACTCAATATGGAAGAGATATTATAATGCTTTGTCCTATTAAACATTTTGACTTATCAAATTACATAAAAATAAAGTTAAAAAGAAATCAATAATTATAATTATATTTATACTCATATTCATAATTATATTTATAATTAATAATTAAACCAATTTCTATTCATTTTAACTCCAAATTTACTACGAATTGAAATGGATCAAATCTCTTGAAGTGCAAACCTCTTTTAGAGTGAAAAAATATTTGATTACATTTGGAGTTTAGATGAATCTATTATGGTTTTATTTAAGCCAATAAAACCATAAATACAAAAAAGAAATGAAAAAATTAATTATATTTAATACATTCTCATGTCTTCCATCATCATGGTTCACAAAAAAAAAATGATAAAAAATTTGATTATGTTTAGTGATTATTAGTTAGAAAAAAAAAAGTTGATAGAATATTATGTTATGTTTAGTACAATCTCAACCCTTCCATCGATCATGATGACTTGTTCAAGTTCTTACAATCTTTTTCTCGCTTTATTTTTATATACACTCTTATTGACCCCTCGACACACACACACACACACACACACACACACACACACATATATAATTTTATTAAATTATATATTTAAATAATCTAACAGAAATTAAATTAAATGAATTGGAATATTAATTTTATTGATAAAGAAAAAATAATATTATAAATGAGATGAAATAACTTATAAAGATGGTTATGATGTTTATGTAGAGATATTTAATTGTGTCAAGAGGTATATTTTATAGCCTAGCTTGAATGAGGGGTTCCATTTTGGTTCTTGGTCTTTTTCGGTTAATTTGGGCTATACTTATGAGGTCACTCAGTTTTATTTGGTTTTTGTCAATATTTTTTTGCCACTAATTTCTTCTTTCCAACAAGTCGAGTAAGAATGAGGCACAAAGTATTTTGAGAGAAAGCTCCTCATGATGTACTTTTGAGATTACTTAATATAACTTGTCGACCTACAAAAAAAAATCAAGGTGGGTCATAAATAAAATATCACAATATGCAAGGTTATGTAAAATTGCCATATTACTATGGCCTCCTTATGCAAATGGTCTACCCATAAATTTTCACATGTTTTAGGTTATACCTCACGTTATTGTTTACTTGCAAGGGATTGGTTGGTGTGGGTCATAAATTCAAAGGAAGATGCAAAAACCCTCCTCGCTTAGTGATGGTATTGGGGTCACTAGGCCCTCATCCTTAAAAAATAGAGGATCAACTTTGACGATCACTTAATAGAACACCTTAACATCATTCTAATATGGGTTTTCCTTCCAAGGCTACATATCCACCTTTGGATCACTAGGGTTTTCTAGGAGATTGGTAATATCCCAGGTTTCATTTATGAAGATGATTACAATTTTCATGCCACATGATATATGGGTATACTTCATATCCTATTTAGAATCAATTAATCTTTGGTATTGGAAGACAACATCGACATCAAACTGGGAAACCTTACTTACAAATAGCCCTTGGACTATGAGGGTGTTCCACTTAGATGTGAACATTGTTGATTTTATGGACATGTTGACACTAAGTTTTCTTCTCAGAAAATAACCAAACAATGGGGAAACAACACTAGAAATCCTCCAAGAACTATAAGGCTAGGGTACCTGCTCTTATGGAACCATTCTAACCACTCGTCCAGGATGTGGCTCCCAAACTAGAGAACCTAGCACAGGAGGCCTCCTTGCCATTGGACCAACCCATGGAAAGTACTCACATCAATAGGCATCAAGTAACCTCAAAAAATATTTATTTATTATTTTACTAGAAAAAAATAATAAGACTTTATCTTAATTATGAATATATAACATAAATAGCTTTATTAAAATCTTATTCAGAAACAAATAAAATTTAAAAAATATATAAGAAAAATATTCATATCTAGCTTTAATAATCTTTATATATATATATATATATATATATATATATATATATATATATATATATTACTTCACTTAGTTAAACAAGATGATATTTATTTTTATCAATACAATAAGTTAGTTAATGTGGTATTCTCTTTATTAATTTTTTAAAAATCTATAAAGTTATAATTTAATATCAAATTTATTTTTTAACTTAATATATAATTTTAAAAACCAAAAACTATAGTTTAATAAAATATTATATATTTAAACTCTGATAATTATTAAAAATAATAGTATAATATTAAATTTTTATTCATTTTAATTAAACAATTAAATCTATTAATATTATAAAATTTAAAGGTGATTAAAAAAATAATAAAAATTTACTTGAGCATTTAATCTTCAAAAAGTTACATTATAGACTACTCGATAAATTATTATACAAATTATGAAATAACAAAATTATTATTTTTACATAATTAACTTAAAATTTAAAATACTTAAACTTGAATTAAAAAGAAATAATTAATTTTAAAATAAAATAAAAAGAAATAATTAATTTTAAAATAAAATAAATGTTGAGATTTTCAGTTTTATTAAAATAGTCAAAAATCTCAGTAGGTGACAAAAATTAGGATTTTGTTGCTAGATTAACTCCAGGTTGTTGGGAGGGAGTAAATGCATCCTAAATTTGAGTTGAGAGGATTTATGAGGCAGTTAGATTCTCCTTGCTATAAAACAGGTATCCATACGGATGGTTTGAGAGTGTGAGAGTTTGTAATCTCCTGTTTGATTAATAAAGAATTGCCGATGCCTATGTTGTGTGGACGTAGCCCAGATTGGTTGGGTGAACCACGTTAAACCTATGTGTTTCCTGTGCATGATTTATTTGCTGTGTATATGTTTTTTGTCTGCTGTGCAATCTTGGTTCTAACAATTGGTATCGGAGCAAGTTGGAGGTGGAGCGCAGCTGGAGCGCGTGCTGGAGGTTGCAGGTGCGTTGAATGGTACGCACTGCTGTTCAAAACGTTTGCAATGCGTATTGCTGTGCCCGGTAGATTGTGTTGATAGACGTCGATAAAAAATACATCGATGGACTTGAATCTCCAGACTGGACTCCTGATTTTTTGGATACGCAGATGACAATCTAAAATGAGCTGCTCCTGCTTTGGACGTCGGCTCTCCGTGTGAGGGAACTGAAGGAGCATAGACAGAGCCTAACATTTTATTACTCTACCGCAGCCACCAAAGAACACGCAGTGATATATGCTGGTGCGTGTTGATTGCTGGAGCTTCCAATTGATTGCTGGTGCGTTGGTATTGCGTGCTGGTGGAGACCTGCGTGTTAATGCCGAGAGAATGCTGCAGGACATATGTTGTATATGGTCAAACTTTGTTATATGGGTTGTTTTATAATATGGTCAACCTCTGGTGCGTGGAGCGCAGTTGTTATATGGGTTGTTTTATAATATGGTCAACCTCTGGTGCGTGGAGCGCAGTTGGATCGGGCAGCGTCTGAATGCGTTGACAGTTGAACGAAGGAAAGCTTTAAAAGCCAGCTATGAACGGTGACGATAAGTTGAATCTGTCATCGATTTTATGCCATCGTTTTGAAGTTTCATTATATGCCATCGATTTTTTGAAATTTTTTATGGCATCCATTTGTTTTTTATTATATGCCTCATAAAAATCGAATGGTAATTTTGTTTTAAGTGCATAAGTTAAATCGATAGTTTGTTCATCGATTTAAAAGAGGGTTTTTTTTAAAAGTGTAATATTTAAAAAAAGGGGTGGCACTTTAATGTTTGAAGAGAAAGGCCTTTTTTATAAGGTGAAGGGTAGCATTTTTTAGGCAAGGGCAATTTTTTAATCAAATTCTTTATTTAAAAGTTGGGTTCTGGAGATTATTGTGTTTTTTGCTGATACAAGATGGCGAAAACTCAAAATGCCCGGTTTGAAATTGAGAAGTTCAATGGCAAAAACAACTTCGAGATCTGGAAGGTAAAGATGCATGATCTCCTGGTACAACAAGGCGTGGCGAAAGCGCTGTTGGGGAAAAGAAAAAGGCCTTCTTCCTTGACGGAGGATGAATGGGATGAGTTGGATGACAGAGCTCTGAGCGCAATTCGGTTATGTCTGGCGGATGACGTTCTGTTCAACATTGTGTCAGAGAAGACCGCCGCAGGCTTGTGGATGAAGCTTGAAAAGCTCTACATGACGAAATCTTTGACAAATCGGATTCTCCTGAAGCGACAGCTTTATGGTTTGCGCATGAAGGAAGGTACCTCGATTACTGACCATCTGAATGTTTTCAATACTCTATTGGTACAATTAAAAAGTCTAGATGTAAAATTTGATTCAGAGGATAAGGCAATAACTCTATTGTGTTCATTGCCCGAATCGTGGGATCACTTTGTTACTTCCATAAGCTTTAGTACTGCAGACATCCTTGAGTTTGACGATGTGGTTGGAGCCTTGTTGTATGAGGAGACGAGGAAGAGGTCGAATGCAGACACCTCTACATCAGAGGTAATGATGGCTAGAGGTCGCTCGAGAGAGAGACACTCCGGGGGTAAGCATAGCAACTCTCGTTCAAAGTCTAAAGGAAAGAAGACAAAGGTGAAGTGCTGGCATTGTGGGAAAGCTGGACACCTGAAGAAGGACTGCTGGAAGCGACAACAGCAAACTCCTAAAGCAGATTCTTCGACAGAGAAGAAGGAGGCAAATGCGACGGATACAGGTTCGGCATCTGGTTCAGGTATGAGCGACGAAGTGTTGTCTGTTAATATGTCAAATCATGATCAACATTGGTTGTTAGATTCCGGTGCATCAAACCACATGTGTATTCATAGAAAATGGTTTAAGACGTATAGATCTGTTGATGATGGCGTCGTGTACATGGGTAATGATGTTACTTGCAATATTGTTGGGATAGGAAGTATACAACTGCAAATGTTTGATGGCACAACTAAATTGTTAACAGATGTGAGACATGTTCCAGACTTAAGAAAAAATCTAATTTCTTTAGGAGCATTGGATACGAATGGATATAAAAATGTAATTCAAGGTGGAGTTATGAAAATCTATAAAGGTATCTTACTAGTAATGAAAGCTAAGAAAGTAGGAAATCTGTTTCAGTTAGAAGGAAGTACAGGGTCAAATTTTGTGTCTACTGTGTCTGAACATGACAGTAGTTCCATTCACTTATGGCATCAAAGATTGGGGCATATGAGTGAAAGAGGGTTGAAAATTTTGGCTGATCGCAAGTTACTTCCAAATCTGAAGTCTGGAAAGTTAGATTTCTGTAAGCATTGTCTGTTTGGCAAACAAAGTAAACAAAAATTTAAAACAGGCAAACATACTAGTAAAGGCATACTTGATTATATCCATTCAGATGTTTGGGGACCAGCCCCTACAACCTCATATGGTGGTTCGTCATATTTTGTATCGTTTATTGATGACTTTTCTAGGAAAGTGTGGGTCTACATGCTGAAAAGAAAGTCTGATGTTTTTTCAGTTTTCAAGCAGTTTCGAGCATTGGTAGAAAACAGCACTGGTAGAACAATAAAATGTTTAAGAACTGACAATGGTGGTGAGTTTACTTCCAAGGAGTTTGACAGCTATTGCAAGGATGCAGGGATCGAGAGACATAAGACCACGGTTTATACTCCTCAGCAAAATGGAGTTGCTGAACGCATGAACAGGACTCTTCTAGAGAGAGCAAGGAGTATGTTGAGTAACGCTGGTTTGCAGAAGGAGTTGTGGACGGAAGCAGTGGCAACAGCTTGTTATGTGATAAACCGATCTCCATCGACGGCGATAGACTGCAAGATTCCGCAAGAGGTATGGAAAGGACATCCTTGTGACTATTCTAAACTCAGAGTGTTTGGTTGTGATGCATATGCTCTAGTGCCTAAACATCAACGAACTAAATTAGATCCAAAGTCTAGAAGGTATATCTTTGTTGGGTATGGTGTTGGAACAAAGGGATATAGATTGTGGGATCCTACTACCCGCAAAATCATCATCAACAGAGATGTAAAGTTTAATGAATCCTCTCTTGTACAGTTAGATGTAGATAGTAAATTGAAACAAGATGATGTATTTGATTTTCAGCACATTCAGTTTGACAGCACTTCTAATGATAGTCATGATGACCATAGTTCAGATACTAGTCATGAACAGGTTTCAGAATCAGAACATGAACAGGGTTCAGGTTTAGATCATGAACAGGTCTCAGATACTGATCGGCAAGAAGTTCCTACAGATGGCAGTCAACAAACTGTGGAAGCACCAGAAACAGCTTTAAGGAGGTCTACAAGAATAAAACGTGCTCCTAGAAGGTATGATGATTATGTTACTTCAGTTGCTTTGACCGCTAACGATGATGAACCTCTGTGCTATCAGGAAGCTATAGAAGGTTCGAAAAGTGATAAGTGGAAAGCAGCTATGAAGGAAGAAATGATGGCCTTAGGTAAGAACGGCACATGGGATCTGGTTGAGCTTCCGAAAGACAGGAAAACTGTGGGGTGTAAATGGGTTTTCAAGCTGAAACGGGGTGTGAATGATACGGAAGATAGGTACAAAGCGCGACTGGTTGCAAAAGGGTTTTCTCAGAAAGCCGGTATTGACTTTCATGAGATTTTTTCACCAGTGGTTAAAATTGTTTCAATTAGAATTGTGTTAGCGTTAGTTGCTTTGTTTGATTTAGAGTTATAGCAACTAGATGTTAAGACTGCTTTTTTACATGGAGATTTAGATGAGGAAATTTATATGGAACAACCGAAAGGGTTTGTTCAGCATCGCAATAAGAAATTTGTCTGCAGGCTCAAGAAGTCATTGTATGGTCTGAAGCAGTCGCCTCGACAGTGGTACAAGAAATTTGATTCTTTCATGATGAGTCAAAATTATATAAGAAGTGAATATGATCATTGTGTTTACTTTAAGAAATTAAGTAATGGCATGTTCATTATCTTAGTGTTGTATGTTGACGATATGCTTTTAGCAAGCAAAAGCATAACAGATATCAACAGGTTAAAGGCTCAGATGGCTAGGACGTTTGATATGAAAGATCTAGGAGCAGCAAGACAGATTTTGGGCATGGAGATTTTCAGAGACAGAAGCAATGGTAAGCTGTGGCTATCACAACAGAAGTATGTTGAGAAGATACTCTTGAGGTTTGGTATGAACAATGTGAAGCCTGTTTCAGTCCCTTTTGCTTCCCATTTTAAGCTTTCTTCCAGTTTATGTCCTAATACAGATGAAGAAAAGGATTATATGTCTCGAATTCCATATGCCAATGTAGTAGGATGTTTGATGTATGCAATGGTTTGTAGTCGACCAGATATTTCACATGCAATTGGGGTTGTCAGCAGGTATATGGCAAATCCGGGTAAAGAACACTGGTCAACAGTGAAATGGTTGCTTCGGTATTTGAGAGGCACAAGTAGCTATTGTATTACTTACAATAAGAGTAGTGAATCTGTTTGTGGGTATGTTGATTCCGATTTTGCAGGTGATTTGGATAAGAGAAGGTCAACTTCAGGGTACGTCTTTACTCTTGCAGGTGGAGCTATTAGCTGGATGTCAAAGCTACAAAACATTGTTGCTTTATCCACTACTGAAGCAGAATACATTGCTGCTTCGCATGCTTGCAAAGAGGCGGTTTGGCTGAAAGGTTTGCTTGGTGAATTTGGTAGGTTACAGGACAACATCAGGTTACTTTGTGATAGTCAAAGTGCAATACATTTGGCTAAGAATCCGGCCTATCATAGTAAATCAAAGCATATTCCAATTAAGTACCATTTTGTAAGAGAGGTTATTACTGAAAGGGGAGTCTCTCTTGAAAAGGTGCATACAAAGGAGAATTGTGCAGACATGTTCACGAAACCAGTTTTGTTAGAGAAGCTACGCTGGTGTTTGGCTTCTCTTGGCTTGCAGAAAAGATAAAATAATAAAGAAACAGGGCATCAGGCTAATTGTTGTCAAGGTGGAGATTGTTGAGATTTTCAGTTTTATTAAAATAGTCAAAAATCTCAGTAGGTGACAAAAATTATGATTTTGTTGCTAGATTAACTCCAGGTTGTTGGGAGGGAGTTAATGCATCCTAAATTTGAGTTGAGAGGATTTATGAGGCAGTTAGATTCTCCTTGATATAAAACAGGTATCCATACGGATGGTTTGAGAGTGTGAGAGTTTGTAATCTCCTGTTTGATTAATAAAGAATTGCCGATGCCTATGTTGTGTGGACGTAGCCCAGATTGGTTGGGTGAACTACGTTAAACCTCTGTGTTTCCTGTGCATGATTTATTTGCTGTGTATATGTTTTTTGTCTGTTGTGAAATCTTGGTTCTAACAATAAATCTTCGAGGAAATCACATGAGAGATTTAGAACTGACTAGTTAGATTAGCCAGTCTTCATTATCTTGATGATGAACTACATTCAGTACTTCGAAATGTGTGGTTCTAAAATCTCTCATGTGATTTCCAAGAAGATTTATTTTATTTTAATAAAAAATAATTAAAAAAACAAACTCACACACATTTAAAATATAATAATTAAAGCAAAAACAACTCACAAAGATTTATTTTATTTTAATAAAAAATAATTAAAAAAACAAACTCACACACATTTAAAATATAATAATCAAAGCAAAAACAACTCACAAACATAAAATCACAACGTTTAAATTTTGGTGGCTGGTTATTCAGATTTGAGAGCCATATGTTTGGGGGGTAGTCTAAAAAAACCCACTGAAATTTCGGTAGGATTTTGAAAAATTTCGGCAAAGATTTATAGAATCTTGTTTACAGTTGTTAAATTTCAATATTTTGGGTGCTCCAAGGGTTTTGATAGTGCTGAATCCATTTCCACTATCAAAAATGCAATTCAAACACTCCAAATACCTGATTTTTTAAAGGGCAAAAAACTGCCGTCCCAACTATTCTGTTGAGTCTGTAGACAACTAGTATATTTGGTGGCTAGCTAGTCTTTAATTCACAAATTCACAAGGGTGAGCAATAAAGATTATGATGTCTACTGTTACTAGTGCTGGTCGTGGCAGAAGTTGCAATTGAGGACATGTTTCTCAATTGTTTTGCTCCATAAACGGATGCCCAACCGTACCCGGAATCTGAACCTGCAACTCAAAATTAGCAGATAATTTGTAAAAGCAGTACTGCTTCAACTCAGCTGGGTAAGGCAGATTTAATTCTATATAATGCAATCATGCTTCATGTAAATTGAACGTTGTATATGTTATCCTTGTGATCACATTAATGCGATGATAATATCTACATATTTTATATTCTGCAGCTGTTTGCAGATTACGTACGAAACATGAGCATGCTTTTCTCCATTAATGGAGAGTTTCATTTAGCAGTGTGGGAACAATTATGTACTAAAACTCCAGATTCTTTAATCACTTAACAATATTTCTGGGGGCATCGTTATGTAGATTGCCGATTCTGAAAATTGCTTGACATCTCACAATTATATAAGTCTCATTGTTTGTTTGATTTGTCTGATTTGTCTGGATGACAATGACATTGTCAGAATTGAATTGATTTGTCCTGATGTCAAAATATTCTCAAAATCTATGATTTTATAATACCTGTTTTTCATAGTTTATAATACTCTTCCTCACTTGTCTATCAGTTGGAGTTGCAGTAACTATTTGCTAAGTCCTTCATAGTTTATAATACCCTTTCTCACTTGTCCATTAGTTGGAGCTGTAGTAGCTATTTGCTAAGTAATAGTTTAAGTGAAGAATTTTTTTTCAGACATATATAAACCTGTATTAATTTTTATTAAATTAGATCACAAAAAAATTGTAGAGAGCAAACCTCCTCATCTAACTATTAGACTACATTAGAGAGAAAAAATCCTTATTATACTAATAAAAATCATTAAAATTTAGTTTAAACTGTGATACCCTTAATCTTAAGAGTCCATCACTCGAGCATTGACATTTCATATTTCTGGCATCCTTTCTACATTTTTAATTTTCTAATATGTCTATATTAAAAATGTGAAAATTTGTAATTAGATTTATTAAATTATTTATATGTTATAATTTATAATTATTTATATTTTAAACTAAAAAAAACTTAATTTTATATTTATATTTACTTTTTTATTAAAATTTCAAAATTTATTAATTTTATTTATTATTTATATTTAAATTTATAAAAAAAATTAACTATAGCTAAATTAATATAATAAAAAAATTTCAAAATTTACCAACATTAAATTAAATTAATTTAAATATAATATATATTATAAACTATTTGCCTATTCACATATGCAATCCCGTGAAACTGTAAAACTCCCAAATATAAATAATTTTCTTTATAACCCGTGCAATTGTCAAGAAAACGGACTGTATGAACCACCATCAGCAAATTGACCTCATGTGACAATTTCTCGAGGTAGAAAATTTCAAAGACACAGTACCCAAGCCCATGAGTCGTTACGGTTTCTCCATAAAGACAATCAAACTTCAAGTGTTGAAAGGATAGCTACCATCCCCTTACAATTAGGTGGGTAAGGAGTTCGTTCTTATTTTTTTCCTCATTAAAGAGGAGAGAATATCGTAATATTATTAATTTTTTTAAAGGTTTATAAAATTATATTCTTTCCCGCATTTTTATGAAATCGTTTTTGTTTAATCAAATTGAAATTGAAATTGAAATTGTTATTGTTCCCCGATCGAGGTGTCACGAGGAGGGGATTGGGCTGTGGTCGGTGCCACGCAAAGACGTGCACGTGATTGCCTATCACGTCGAGTAATGACTCGAGTTGCAGATGACCGGTGAAAGATACCAGGCACGATTTAACATTATGGAAACCTGCGGAAAAACTGGCCACCATCAAATTCGATGAGGTCATTGTTGGAAAAACCACTCGAGAACAAGGTTAAGGAAACCAAGCAAGGCGCTGAGGTAATGTTCTCGGTAGGCGATTTCCAGAGAGGTCCGAGGATATGGAGTTTGGTCTGCGACGTCAATGATTCACTTGGTATGTTATGGCTCTTGCAACCTACGTTTTTCACTTACTTGTGCCTGGTTTTAGTAACAAAGACATGTTCGTGGACGGTTTTTATGAATTGTATGAAGTTTTTCGATTCAGTATTGGGTCTTACTTTCAGTTTCGAAATTTCTTTAGTTCTCTCTGTTTCAATTCCAAAGAAGGGTCTATCACTATGGCTTGCATGCCGGTTTTGCTAATCCTGGCCCCTGCAATTAACCCCTGTTTTAGAACCTCGTCATTAATCCTGAAGGTGGCTCACTCAAACTCTCTGTTTTGCTATGAAATCCAGTTACAAACCCTCTGGTATTTACTCAATAATGAAAGGTCTCTTAAAGGTTTATGCCCGATGGACCTGCGGTTAAATTTTATTTCCTTGCTTCCCCATGAGCTTCATTTACCGGCCCTGTGGTGCTCTTTTTTGCGGGTGGCTCAATTCGCTATCTGGGTTTTCTGGGTAATTAATAATGATGATTTCTCTCAAGGTTATGAGCAGGTTTGCATGTTCAGCAATGATAATTTAGTAAACCATAGTAGCCATCCTCAGCATATTCCACCGCTGGTTGGCACCAGGGTAATCTCTTCTCAGTTTCTGTGTTTTGGTCGCTCCAGTAGTACCCTGAATTGTCTTAGTCATTCCTTCTGTATCAAATGTTTTTGGCTAACTCGTGTAAGTAAGATGGTCTCTGTAACTTCTCTGTTAAACTATCATGCTGCCGGTTGCATGGAAACATCTGAAGTTCCGCCTGCCTATAAGGATGTAGTGGGTTCCACCAAATATCAACCAAATTATGTTATTGATTTTGCCTTGCCATATACATTATTGTTTCACAGTTTTACAGGGACCATACAGGAGCTGTCAGGGTTTGCTTGTCAGTTCAAAACTATGGCAAAAGGTTAATCGGGAAAAGACAGGGTACCGGAAAAGGAAAGCAGAAGCTACCAATCCAAAATGTGTGACCAAGTAAACGTGGAAGAAAAACAAAAAAAGAAGTAATGGAGAATATTTTTGATATATACACAGCTGGAAACCCACCTCAGGTTCGTAACATAATACAAGGCTGGGAAAGAGAGAGAAACCACGAGGAAGATGACATGGAACATTAGGAAGCCACCATGGATTTCATCTCGGACCCCGAGAACACAAGAGGGAGGCTATCCCTCTTTCACCAATATATCCATACCTATTGGAAACTCAAATGTGTTTTGGCAAAAGCCATGACTAGCATGCAAGAAATGGAAGGAAACCCCAATGTGATTTCAAATCTGCAACAAATCAAACGAGAAATTCAAGAAATTGCCATGTCTCTGTATCATGCCACGACCATAATTGGGAGGACTGAACGCCAGCTACAAGCTATGCAACAAGTAGATATGCCAGGTTCTACTGCAAAGGATCTGACTCTTATTGACTCTTTTTATGGGTGACTCTAGATATTATAAGTTTTAATGATTTTTGCGGCAAGTTTTTACTGCTTTCAGGTAAACTTTGATGGACATAGTAAAGTAGATGCAATTAGAAGGAATAAACAATTCCAATACTGGTTGGCTTTTAACTCACTCAGGTGGCCAACAGACCTGGTTTCCTTCAAGCAAGTTGAGGCCACAAATTACTTGAGTATATATGGCAATCTGCTTTTTGTTTTTTGATAAATAAAAGATGATAAAGCTCTACGAATTTAAAAAAAAATTGAAAGGAAAAACAAACACTTTATGAAGATAATATATATCCTTTATATATTGAAAATATAACTTTAATATTTAGAAATAGATTAATAATATAATTGAAACTTTTCATCGTTAAAAAACAACACCTCACCCCATAAATGAAATGGAGCGTGATAATATTATGAAAATGGTTTTTTTTGTGGTTATAACCAAGTCAAGCAACACCTCACCCATAAATGAAATGGAGCGTGATAATATTATGATAATGTTTTTTTTTTTTTGGTGGTTATTACCAAGTCACCATGTTTCATTGAAATTTTAGTTTTGATAAATTATCAGTTTCTATACATAAGAATAAGAATAAAATGGATGAAAGATACTCTCAAACTTTTGATGTATTCCTAGATAGAGTTTAGAAATACATTTTAGCATTTTTGTTAATTTTTGATAAATTGAGAATCACTAAATACTTATAAATTGTTAATTTCTTTTCATTTGCCATTAACAATACTAATTTTACCCTTATCAATTGTACATAAGTATTGACTCTTTGTATTATCAATTATATATAATTATTTGACTTATTCCTTAGTACTTCTCTAAATTTAATGGAATAATTGTCTTGAAAGGTGCTCTCCATTCCATTATGGTAGAAATATGTAAGCTTTTAATCTAATGTAAATATTTTTTATTCCATCAAAATAAAATAAAATAATTACATATGATAAAGATGTGTAATGTAATCTAAAATAAAATGTAATTAAATAAATAATTATTTATGGTATAAATGTGTAATGTAATGTAAAATTTAAAATAAAAATAACTAATTTATTATTATTATTATTATTATTTTGATAGTTAAAGTAAGCTTTCAAGTTGTCAGTGGTATTTAAAGTTAGGATTATGAAAACTCGTGATTGAGATATATATATATATATATATATATATATATATATATATATATATGAAATGATAAAATAGTCAATTTTAATTTTGTGTCAAGTAAACATTTGAATAGAGATGAAAGCCCATGTTTTTTCCCATTGTATTCTTCTCTAATGTAGCCTATTTAAAATATTAAAATTCAAATGAATTTTCAACACAAAGCTAACCAAATTTATTGTGTCAAAATCGATATTTGAATATTTTTGTGTGAGAGTTATATATCGACATACAAAATTCACAGAGCGACTCTTTCACATGGAATAAGAACTTCACTTGTGAATAGTGGTAAATATGAGTCTTCCCTGCACAACACCAAAGCATGTGTTATACATTAGAAGATTTCATATTGCGACTCTTTCACAAGGATTAGGACCTTCACTTGTGAATATTGGTAAAGGTTAGTCTTCCTTGCACAACACCAAAGCATTATACATTAGAAGATTTCATATTGTGACTATTTCACAAAGATTAGGACCTTCACTTGTGAATATTGGTAAAGGTGAGTCTTCCCTGCACCACCAAAGCATGTGTTATACATTAAGCAATTTCATATTTTTTTAAATGCATTTCAAATCTAACATTGACTTCTGGAAAACAATCATGGATATAAGTCCCTGTGAGGTTTATAACTTGTATATGTAAGTTATGTTTTAATCACTGGAATCCATTTCAAATCCGATGATGTATACATCTTTTGCAATTAATTTAAGCATTGTAAGTGCAAATATTAAATGGAATAGTTGTAGTTAAATCTTTCATTTTCATTTCATGTGTTGTTCTTTTATTACAAGTGCATTCTATTTTTCTTATTTCATTGTACAACTGTAATGACATATGAAATACTTCCATCATTACTTATTTCTTTTTTCTTTAAATCTTTTTTTAAATTCTTTTAAAGTCGATGTCATTTAAAGGTATAGTACCCCAACTTAAGATAAGTTAAAAATTTATTAATAAAAATTCTTAGGCATTATATTCTTCTCTTTTGGATATTTTAGTTTTACTTTATTTTGCTTTGCTTGCTTCTTATGGATATCTCAACACCTTAGTGTAAGATTATTATTGAAGATATTGAATATAACATTTAATTTAATCTAAATAGTTTGGATGGAAATAAAGGATATATCACCTAGTCTTGATAATGAACCACATTAGTTGGTTCGAAATGTGTTGACATCATTCTTTGTCATGTGATTTTTACCGAAAGAACTCTAAATATGTACAATGGATCACAGAAGCCAAAATTCTAAAAATAAAGGATATTAGTAGCTTTATTAAAAAGATTTTATTAATAAAAATTCTCAGTTGTTGTATTCTTTTCTTCTAGATTTTTTTATTTTACCTTATCTTGGTTTTGTTTCGTCTTGAGGATATATTGATCTCTTCTTATTTCCTTCCTATGCAATATTATATTTATAATAATAAGCATTACCTAACATTTACTATTCATTGATCTATAGCTTTTTTAAACAATTCTCACATTTAACAACTAAGTTATGATGTGTTTTCCCACTTAAATAAATAAATAAATAAATGTGTGTGTGTGTGTGTGAGAGAGAGAGAGAGAGAGAGAGAGAGAGAGAGAGAGAAACCAATGTATATCCATCTTAACTTTGGTCTATTTATCAAGACTAAGAGGGTAAAATCTCTCGAGGTGGAAACCTTTCATATTTTTTTCACTCAAAAAGAGGTTTGCACATCGAGAGATTTAATCCCTCTTGGCACTTCATAGATTCAGAGTTAAGATAGATCTATGTTCGTCAGCTTCAAAGAATAGAATCCTTCTCCCTTCTACTTATGAGATACATGTACTTGGGATGATGCTTTTATCTTTTCCTGAACCTTTTATTCTTTTGCCTAGGTGGGATTGTAGCCTATTCTTGGAATTATTTTTTTCAAATTCAAAACATTCTTATGCTTCTCTACATTTTCCCAGGTCTCTAACTAATATTCCTACTGACACTTGTATGATTTGCAATCATTATTAATTGTGGATCTTGGACCACACTTGTGTAATGTCAGGTCCCAAAAATGGAAAAGTGTTAGAACCTTAGAATCTTCCTTAGACCTCTTAATGTCCTTCACTTCATATGCTTCCAATTGGAAAGAAATGTTTGGTTAGGGATGTTTATTGGTCCATGAAAGAGATCCACCTACCCTTGTATAGAATTGATAAGATATTTCATAAATAACTACCTTGCTTGTTACAAATATGAGCTATAGGTGGGGAAGTTTAATTTCTTTGGAGACTTTGATGTAAATTCCATCACTTTCCATGAAGAAATTATTGAGTGGGGTCACTACCTACCAGGGTATTTCTGACATACATGGGCAGAGTCATCAAACAAAGTATCATACAAGGTCACCATAACCTCTTGAAAGATATGTGCATAAGATGTTATGTAGTGATCCTCCAAGAGGATATTACACTAAATATGGACCACCTCCTCTTGAATGGTACATCTCCATTTCATGTCTAGGAATTGCACCTTTTCATAGATTATGTCCATCATATAAGAGGCCATGAAAAAATAAGGTTGTTAGTATTCCTCAGTATTCTAATCCTATTCAATATTGTCCCTTAGAGAACTTGATAAGATATATACCTAGTTTAAAATCCTACCTTCAACTTCCAAAATATATGAGTAGAACCAAACCTTCAAGGAATTTCTTGAAATTGGGATGACCATAAAGCTAACACAACATAGTAGCAACCAAATAAAAATGAGTCTTCAACATACTCACTAGATACACTTTTTTTTCCCATCTTCTAAAACTAACCCTTCTTGTCCACGATGTATTGAGCAATTCTCTAGGAAAAATCCTAAAGTTTTTCAACCAATATTCATCTAAGCACCCATCTTCCTTAGGTAACTTGTAGTGCATCTTAATGTTAGAGGTGATGAAAGAATCAATGGGCTTTCTATGGCTATCCATGATCATGGCTTGTCTTGGGTCTACAAAACTTCACCAACCATTATATAGCTTTTTCACATGGGAACATATGTGCATGGGATGCCATATTTGGTAGCTAATACCTCTTAATCGTATTATAATTTTTTTTTTTTGTATTTGGGTCATATGTAGGTGGATTCTCCCTCATAAATATGGTATATATCTCTGACCACATACATGTGGTAAAATTGTTGTTGAAACATTGAGTGTCCTAGAACTTGGGCCCAGAGGAATTAACATGTTATTCTTCATTAAATGGCTCAACTATTGGAGGTTCACAAGCTCTTTTCTTGGACACATACATGGGTTTCTTTAAAAATCAATAAAGGAAAACAAACCTATTATAGAGATTAGCTTATAATGAAAAATGCAAAGTGATGTCAAGTCTATATTTCAAGGTTAGCTTGGTTTGAGAAAGGTGATGGGTTTCAATGATAAGGAAAAAGTAATATTATTACATTCACAATCTTAAAAAATATGGATATATGTATTCCCATGAAGAATTCATTATGGCATCAAGTGAACAACTAGGGTTTTTGGGTAGGGAAAAATTACTCATGAACTCAAATTTGAGAAATAGAGAAATGGTTGATATTTCAACCAAAACGTTGAGTTGGAAACATGAGAATAGCTCAAAATATGAAACCCTGGGCACTACACCAAGAAAAAACATAGGTAATTGAAGAAAATAAAATTTTGAGAGTTGTTGAGCTTTTTTTAAAAGATTCGTTGGGACTTTTTTCATGAACAATGTTGCAAAGGAAAATAAATCAATTGCTAGCCAACTTGGGTATAATCTTAAGGCCAATTTGAGTAAGAGAAAGACAATTATGTAGCTAGTGTTAGGTCAAATGGAAATTACAACTCTCTAATATTATTATTAGAGTTGATCTTATGGTTTTTCCCTCTTTCGATGAGTTGTACAATATGATACAGTTTTCACTAAGTCACTATGGGGAGACAATTGAAGAGAAATAGATTAACATAGCCCAAAGTTAAAAAAAAAAAAAACTAATAGTCATTAACTTTGTTAAATATGAAGGAAATAAATGAATTCTATTTTCATATAATAAATCTACAACTTGAAAAAATAATCCTTTAAAATGTTGAAATCTTTCTTTATACACAAAACAAAAGTAAAAATAGAAAATGAAACATAACTTGCCTCTAACCAATGAACCTATAAAGCAAGCCCTTAGACTTGGAAGCTTTATCAGGAGCATGAACCTGTTCAACTTGTGTTGGAAAGCATTGAGTGGATGGGATAATCACCATGGGGAAATAATGAGACCCCATGAGCCCTTTCTTTTGTTTATGAGTAAATAAAAATACATTCACTATTTTTTAAAGTGTTTTTGCATTAAAATAATGCATGCATAGTGTTGGACGTTAGTAGCTTGATGTGGAGGTTCTGAAAGGATCGAAACTAAAAAATGTAAAATTCTCACATTTTTAAGAATGCATGTTCTCTTGTGCTCCTGTTGCACCAAAATTCAGTAACATATCCATGTGATCACCATAATTATTCGATGTTTTTTCCCTTTTCCGGGAATTTTTATGGTCAATTATGCACAAAAGTTAGTACGAATTTCTAGGAATAAGTTTGAGTTGTGTAATATGTGGAATGTAAGTTCCATATGACTTTTTAGCATGTTGAATCCATTTACACATTTAAAAATACATTTTAAACAACAAAAAATCATAATCTCACAGAATTTTTTATTGTTAGATTTTAGTAAAAAAGGAAAAAATGTTGAATAATTAGACTACACCTTAATACACAAATTATTCTAGTAGGAATAAGTGAACATGGAATTAAGTAGGTTCATGAAAAGGTTCTAATTCCTACTTGGTTTTGACTTCACAAAACTAGAATACCCATATATGCCATTTGACATAATGACTTTATGAAGAGTGATTATTGAAAATTGGTGGGTTAGGTAGCCTATTATTCGTGTGATCTATGTAACAATAGTCATATAGGAAGAATAGGTCACAAAGGGAACACTTGATTTCTCTATAGAGATTGAACCAAATAGAGGAAAGAAAACTTGTTCAGAACCCTACGAAAACTTGAGTTGAGTTTGATCCATTTTTAAAGGTTCACCGAACTTCAAAGTTCAATGTTCAAGTTTGGTGAACCTTGTGACATTAGTAGTTGCATTGGTTTGGAGGTAGGTTCCACACTCTCCCCACTTAGGTTCAATTCTGGGGTAAGTTTCACACTCTCCCCATATAATTTCAATTCCGGTCGATTCCAGTTGACCCATTGTGGTGAGGCTAGAAGGATAGGAATCCCCTAGGTGCCAAAACCTCATGGATGTGTCTTCGAATCTATTGGCCCTAGCTAAACCATAAACTAATTAGCTAGTATTGACTTGTGTGGTATTCACGTCCCTTTTTAAATCATTAATTACCTAGATTGTATTGATTTGTCGACTATTTATACTAACAAGAATCTATAATGGGATCCAATCTAATTATTTCTTTCACAAACTCCCTTTAATTTAAAAAAAAAAAAATTATTAATAAAATTATTTTTAAATTTATTTATGTTTTAGCACTTAATAAATCTAAAATAATGTCCACGTGGTCTTGGATAGATGGTGATCAGGTGCTCTATTAAGACACTCCTTGATGTGAAGTCACCGGTTCAATTCCACACCCCAATTGAGGTGATATATTGGAAATGATGAAGATGTAGTCCTGCTAAGCTTACAAAAAAAGTAAAAATCTAAAATTACAATAAATGTATAAAAATACTAATATTTTTTTTAAGCTTAAGATTCCATTGATAATCCATAAAATTACATAGGCAAAATATGATTGTTGATCACTAGTCTATTTCTTTGGAAACCAGATCAATGACATAAAAATGTACCATAAGTAAAATATAGTTTTAGAACTAAAATAAAATATTAGACTGAAATTTTTATGAGCTATCCAACGTTGAGGAGGATTTTCTTGTGACCAAAACATATCACAAAAAATAGTTTTAGACTTCATAGGAAAAATTATAAGGATTGAAACATGAAAATCAAGAGGAGAGTGAGGTTTCCAACTCAATTTGTGTTGTCACACAGAGATCGTCTTGATACAAGCTAACATTCCCTCAATGTCCACTAACTTAGTTTAATTCCCTCAGGCCTTAACAAAATATTGTCTCGCATGTTGTGGCATTCTAGCATAACCTCACCAATGAGTTTTTCAGATGCCAATGTAGGTTTATGATATCGGATTATTGGTTCTACTTCCCTTGTGTGTGCCTAGTATCGACACCTAGGCTACAATATCCTCTATTATTTCCATGTCCAAATGAATCTAATGGTATCACCTAATGTTTTCCTCCAAGATGTTGAGCTCATGTTTCATAAATGGTGGAGTTTGGTTTTGATAGAGGAGAGTAAAGGATTTAAAATGGAATTTAACTCTTTCACCACCAAAATAACCTTGTCCTCTACTACCCCTATGACATCTAACTCATTGGTGTGTCATTGATCCGGGTAAATTCCTGATACCCTTAACCAAGACCTTTTAATTCGACCGATGTGTTAGAATTGCATTTAATTAAAGCGTTAATGAACATAAATGAACAATTGCATGTTGTAATGAAGAGGAACATAACAAGCATGAGAAACATAAGACATTTATAATGGAGTTCGTCTAGGAGGGACTACATCTCCAGGCCTCGGTGTTAAGATGGTGTAGGCTGCTGCATTAAGTGCTGAAAGGAGTGAAGATGTACATGGATGGTGTTTTATCTCTCGTACAAGGAAAAATCCCTCACGCAGGAGTGGCTATACCTCTCTACGAGATGTTCCACTATAGGAACTCTCAGTCACAAAAAAGACTCCTATCAGTATGACAAAAACTCACACATAATGACTATGAGTATCCCACCAACATGGAAAAACAAAGGGATCTCAAACAACATACATGTGACAATGAGTATCTCGCCAACATGGCAACAAAGGGATCTCAACATAATACAAATCCATGATAGAAAGTACATCTCACATCAATATCAAAACATGATCCCACATCAAACATCAACCGGGATCTGTACAACACAATGCATCTCATAGCAAAGAGACAAAGAAGTACACGAAATCAACGCATCGTATACATCACGCTGAAGATGACTGAAGAATGGGCTACTCTGCTGCTGGATCTGCAATGACCATCATAATCCTGGCGTCGAAAGGTGTGAAATCGACTACTCACTCATTGAATGCTGACACCTTCATTCCACTTTGAAAAGTGGCCAAAAAATATAAAGCTCAGATGGAAAATCTGAATATACCATCCGATTTATTGACGTCGAATAGCGCAAAATCGACTGTTACCTTTCTGAATTCCAACAAAGTGAAAATATGGGGAAAAAAGGAATCTTTTAGATCCCCCCTAGGTTCCTCAAAGATGTTTCTCCATGGGTGGACTGGAAATATGCAACTCAAAAGGTGAATCCAACCTCGCCATTACATTCCCTATGAAAAACTGTGAAAAATGACTATAACCTTGACTATATTCCGACAAGGAGAAAAATTACCTCCTCGGGAAAATTTCAAGGATCATGGTTTCGCTCCCTATTTCCGGGCCTGCTCATGGTTCCACCTGCAATTATTAAATCACTACCTTAATCTATGTGCACGATATTCTTTTCCTTGGCTTGGGCGCACTTGTGAATTGCAAGGTTTAAGTATTTAAAGTGGGCAGAGTATTCCAAGTACCACCGTTGGCATAGTGGTAAATTTTAGAAATCGTTGGAGGGAGATCGCGAGGTCAAACCCCGACCCCTCCATAAATGCATGCAATTTTTAACTTTTTGAATGTTTTAAAAACAAAGTTGGCACGTTTTTTTTTTGGAGGGGGGTCGGGTCCACATTGGGTGGGCCGCCACTCATCCCCACTGACGACATTATATACATTGCAATGGTGCTTCGGTGGGTACTCGGGAGGCGGGTCGGTTGTTCCGGCCAGGCGGGTTCAATCCCTGCCACCCACGGTATATCTATGGTGTTTGGTTGGGGTGGCGGGGTTGACGGCCAACCATGGTATATCTATGGTGTTTGGTTGGGGTGGCGGGGTTGACCGTCGACCACCCCACCATTGTTTATATGGTTGGTTTCATGTTGTGTGGTCTGGCGTGGGTTATGGCCCACCGACCCATTTAATTTTTTTTTTTATATAAATGTGGTATGGCACGGAGAGGCCGGTGGGGGTCATGGCCCCCTGACCTTTTTTTTATTAATTTTTTGTTACATAAACAAAATTGTGCATTTTTTAAATATTGAAATTTAGGCCGTAGGAGGAAAATTAATGGGGCCACAAATTTTCCCAGAATCTAGCCTGAGCTTGTCAGAATCCAGTGGCCGAGAAAGGTCAAATTTGTGCCTTAAGGCTTCTAAGTCACCAAGTCAACCCAAAACTTTGACTTCTCCTAACTTTTTCATACGAGATCGGTTTGACGAACTGTTCACACCATTGCGATCAGGATGATGAGATATTCATCTTGAACCTGGTTCTAGAGCAATCCAAAAAATTTGGCTTTTGAGCTTTCATCAACCCCCTTTCTCCTATGTGTATCTCTGGAGCCACCTGGATCAATCCTCCCCACTAAGGAGCTTTTGGTCCTCCAAAATCATCAACAAGAATCTGCAACTGCTGTGTACTATGTTGCACCACAAGTGTCCTGAAAACGTCATCCTTCCATCTCGTTGTTCTTCGGAGCCTTAAGCGATGAACCAACACCTACACCTTCTGCAAACCTGTAGCACAATACCCTGCAAATTACTTGCTAAAATAATGACCAACTATGACCCAAAACATTTCCCATACTTACCACGAGTTTATAACATGTACTCGGTGGTCAAGCTTACATCAAAATGGAAATCACACCCCGAGCTATCATTATAAGACAAGACATCATTGTCTCATTTCGAAGTGATGGCAAACACATCATCACTTTTACATGAAAGAAATGCATCACACGATTTACAACACAAGGCCAAAATATCATTGTTGCTTAAACAAGTGATGGAAAAACACATCATCACTTTTACAGTTAAAAATGCAACATACGATTGACAAACACGGCCATGACAAGCTAACATATCTAGAAAAAAATCTAGAAAAACCATCTCTCACTTATCAAAGTGAATGGATCACCTCCCTATGGCACGTTTGCTTGTCGAACAATCGTTTCAACCGGTTCACGCACCGATGCTTCATCCTTAAGGTGCTTCTCTGCTTGGAGTCTCCAACATGTGGCTCTTTGATGGCCACTTCGATCACAATGGGTGCAAAGGGTATTTTTCCTCCAAACCTGCTTAACTGATTTCTTTCCCTGTTGTGGAGAAGGCTTTCCATGCCTCATCCTCCTTTGTGCTGCCATCCTTTTCCAACACTTAGAAAACACATGGTTATGTAAACCACAAAAATTACACGTTTTTCAATGCCATCATTTATGACTGTGGTTATTAACATTCTCATTATCAAAATTCACTTTGAAATAATGAGACTTATTATACCTTATTTGGTGGTATCTAGTGTGATCATGGTGATGAGAGCTTGCCTTGGCTCTTTCACTACAACATGCACTACCATGAAATGATGTTGAAGTGTTCCCATCATTCCTCTTCCCTGGTGAGTTCAAAAATTCATGTTTTCTATTGATGTCCCTCGAACATCCTTCCTCAGTGTATCCCAAACCTGCATAGAGAGGTCTCTGCACAACCTTCAATGGTTGGGTTATTCCTTGGCCACGAATGCCAAGTCCTCCTCCTCTGTACCCCATCTTGATGAGGAGTCTCATGGCAGTTCCTGTAATGGGTATCTCCACGCTTCCAACCGAAATGATATCATGTGAAGAAACTAAAGAGAAATCAACATTGTTTACCTTAATTGTCGATTGCGAAATAGGTGAAGAAGGCTTCTCTAAGCCTTCATTACACTTCACTTACTCCAAGGCCTCTGTCGCCGCTTGTAGCTGAAGTTGCAATCACTAATTCTCCTCCTTCTCTTCCTGTAGGAGTTCTTTCAATGCATCGTGATCTACTTGAATACTTTCGCTGTTGCGCTCCAATTTGTCCAACGCCTCTGTTGTGGCTTGCAACTAAAACTGCAATCGATGTTTGTCCTCCTTCTCTTTTTATAGGAGTGCCTTCAATTCAGCGTTCTCTACTGCTTGTTTTTCATAAGCCTCGTACAACATGTCCTCTTTCTCGGACACCCTGAGCATGGTCTTGTACATGTCCTTGACATTCTCCATGGCTCAACTAAGCGAATGTTCAATGGTTCACGCCGGCAATCCAATCAGTAAGAAGAATTGATCTGATACCACTTGATCTGGGTAAATTCCTAATAGCCTTAACCAAGACCTTTTACTTCGGCTGATGTATTAGCATTGTATTTAATTAAAGCGTTAATGAACATAAATGAACAACTACATGTTGTAACGAATAGGAACATAACAAGCATGAGAAACATAAGACATTAATAATGGAGTTCGTCCAGGAGGGACTACATATCCGGGCCTCGGTGTCCTGATGGTGTAGGTCGCTGCATTAAGTGTTGTAAGGAATGAAGATGTACATGGATGGTGTTTTATCTATCATACAATGTAATATTCCCAAATGGGAAAAGCAGGAATATAGTGAAAAACCATGGAATAGCAGTGTAAAACATTACATGAAAATATGAGACCAATACAGAGACCTTATAATCATAATAAAAGAAAAAAAATATGCATAAGAAATGGGCCATAGGATGTACAATAAGATAGAACAAGCCTCCGATGGACAAAAACCTCAAAAGAGGTGCTGCTACTATATATCAAAAAGTCGAAAGACTGCTACAGTGATGTTTAAAAATCACTGCTACAGCAAATGAAGATACAAAATAACATGGGCTGATATATGCCTCAAAAGGTAGATCCAATATGGATATAAGCACTATACAACCTCCAATGAAGAACCCCACAAGGGTTTTCAACAAAACACCATGTACAAGATAGGAATCAAAGCCCTAGGGCTGAAGATTCACTGCAGCATATAGATCTGGAAAGTGTGGTTGATCTAATATAAGAAATAGTGCAGCCTCCTCCAATAGATATCCTAGATGAAAGGCTGATCCCTTATTTAGCAAACCTCCTCTCCAAATGGTGTACTAAAACCACCCAGCAACTCCTCCCTTAAAATAACGCAGATCTGGAAAGAAACTCCGTTGTAGGGGAAAATAAATATGTGGCTTGATGCCAAGATCTGAAAATATGCACAAGGGCCTTCCTTACTCCTCCCAATGGAAATGAACCTTCTCCACTGAAAATAAGTACTGAAGTGACCCAAATATGGTCTCCACCGCTACAACCTACAAAACAACTCAACCCTCAACAGGATATGCGTTGTAGATGTAAGATAAAGCTTTGGCCAAATGCCTAATAGTGGAAGTGAAGTACAAGACTCCTCCAAGAGCTTCTCAATGGAATAGGTGGGATTCCCGATCAGGAACACCCAATGCTAAACAACACTTGCAATCTTAGCTAAACAACAAAAGAAAGCTATATGTCTAAATATACCATATATTCAAAAATATCATATACCAATACATAATGAATATGGTTGCCATCCTCTTCCTTTTATAAGATGTGAGCTTCCAAACCCTAAGCCTCATTCATTTATGACCCTACTTCCATGCAAGGTGTCTCCATCTAAAACTGTGTTGTCCCTCATTGATTGCCACTCCTCCATGACAGCGCTGTTGATTTGGTCAAAGTTGACCCAGTCAAGATATTCCAGCCTCTTTTCACACCTAAGGGTGTTAAATTAAGCTGCCAATATGTTTTCCTTTTACATTGGCATTGATTTATTCATTATTAAGGAGACTTATGGACCTCCATTTTCCTCTTATTCATAAAACAAAGCAACAAAACAAAAATTAATATTACAACTATCTCATGGCTAATTGGGAATATTACAGTCCTCCATTCCCAAATTTTGCTTGTCCTCAATCAACTGACAAGGTGAGAGTTGCAACTATTTTCCTCGACCATTGGTGACACCATCATGTGATAAGATTCCCTCATAAGCTAAGTGTCTCCTAATATATCCCTCCATGAAATGCTCCTCCAAAGTTCTTATGAGATGCAAATGATTCATCCCACAAGGAAGCAATAGATCCAATGAAACAAACATGGTTTTCCCAATGTTCTCCCTAAAACATGTAGCATAATGAACATGGATATTCTCTCTCCCATAGGGCACATAAAAAACTCTCATCATCCCTCCAATCATTCTCATAAAAAATAATAAGCACATCATCAATGTATGGGATCAAAATTAAGTACATACAAACAAAAATATGTAAAGATGGAGGTGGGTCATAGTTCCAGATGTGGAACCAATGCAGTAAATCTCTTGACTGCATCATATAATGGTATGGTAAGTGGTTTCCCCACCACTTGCTTTCTACCCAAATCTTCTCACAATGGCTGAAAAGGTGAGAAATGTTTGGTGCCTTTGGAGAGCACCCACAATGATACAACATCTCCCTATTTCCTCCAAGGGAGTGGCCATGTTCAGACATGTTTATGGCCCAAAGTTGGCCATGAATTTTGTATGGAAGAATGCTCCTCCTTGGAGCTATGGCCTACATATACATGGTAAAGGAATGAAAATAATCATCAAATGAAACATTATTTACATAAGCATGTTCCTCACCCAAATTCCTGCTCATACAAATTGAGTGGTCCATAGATAGATCCCCTCTCATTCCAAAAGAGGAAAAAAGTGGTTGTGATAACTCCCTCATCGAGTTATGTATCTCTTCCAACTCCACATGGTTCACGCATCTTTGAAAATGCTGATATAGTTCCTCTTCAAAGCCTTCCCATGTGTTGTAGGCTCTCATGGAATAAGTATGGATGAAAAGGAATTCTTCATGTGCTCTTTGTAGCAAATTCTCCTTGAGCTTGGAGGCTCTAGACAAGAAGATCCTATCATGATAATAAATGACCTCATCTTGGAATGACTAGCCCTCCTTATGTAGCTGGTCATAAATTAACATACATGTGAAAAGATCCTTTGAATAATCCACCAACAGTTGGGATTTCCAATATGGATCTATCCTCCATAGTGACAACATTGATGAACTATCACAAATAGCATTTGTCATAGGGATTCCCTTCTCCTTGACTCTCCCATGCCAAAGGTATATGTTGGAAGGTTTCTATCCTTCCCATGCTTCTCCTCCCACAACGCAGAATCTGAAATGAGAGTGGGTAATTATGATGTGGGGAGAGTTTTCCCTCCTCCTTGAGTCTACCAAAGACTCTCAACGTTTTTTCATGGCCTTCTAATGCTCCCATTATTCCTGGATATATGAATGGTGCATCATAATGTGAGACATGTCTCACCAAATCTGGATTAGGTGGCCTCCCAAGTGGTTTGCCACAAAATAATAATGTCCCATGAGCCAAAGTCTTGTGCATGATAGATGGGACTGTTAGGTCCTTGCTTCCACCGTGCAAATCCATCTTTGATTTTTGTGTGGAAGTTGTATGTGAGGGATATGTGTGCATGCCTTTAATAATTTGATTTTTTCCACTCTTTCTATCCACCCATTCCATCTTCAAAGTATCCCAATTTGTGGTGACCTTCCCCAAAGTAATCAACCACTGCATACTCAATATCACATTGGTGTCAGGTATGTCAAACACAAAGAATTGATCAGTCAATGTATGTGTCCCCATGGTGACAGACAAGGATGGAACATAATGCATGCATTGCATAGTTCTATCTTCTAGGACCAAAATAGAATATCCCTGAAAACCATCAGTGGGTATTTCCCTCCTTTGCACTAGTTGGGCATCAATAAAATTGTGGGTAGCCCCGTTGTCAATCAAAATAGAAACCCTCTGATCTAAGATGGAACCTCGAACCCTTAAGGTCAAGTACATAGGTACTCCTCTCAATGATGCAAGATCCCCTCCAATTGGATCAAATGCCCCATTCCCATCTGCTGATGGTGTTGGTGCATCTATTGTTGTGTCAGCGATGTGACCTCTTCTTGGTTCATCTTCTTCTTCCTCCTCATCATCTGAGAAGACCTCTATGTAGTGTGCCTTTCCTGCTGCACATTTATGTACGGGTGCCCAATATTCTTGGCATGTGAATCAAATCTTCCTTCTCCTTAAATCTCTTCGGACATCATCATCAAGAGGTTTTTTTTATTTTGGCTCTCCTTTGAAAGATGAGCCTTCTCATATTTTCCCTTTGATGGAAAAGAGGGCTTATGCTAAAAATTTTCCTTTGCTTTTGGCAAGGCATCTTGAAGATCTCTAGCCCTTTCAATGGCATCTTGAAGGGTAGTGGGCTTGGTAGAATTAACCAGCCCATGAAGAGGTTCATCTAACCCATCAATGAACATATAGACCCTTCTTGCTACAGATAAATCAAGAACCATAACATAAATTTTTTAAAATTCAAAAATATAAGTTTATGGATTACCTGATTGTTTAAGATTTTCAAGCCCCATGAATGGTGCTTTAGGATATTTTCGTTCAAACCTCTCCACCAACCTCCCTGTGAACTCTGAATATGCAGTCACATTGGCACGAACCAATGTAGACAATCCATGGAACCACCAATCATGTGCTTCACCCTCAAGGTGTAGCTCTGCTATCTTAATGGCCTCCATCTCTGCAACTTTGTTCAACTGGAAGTAGATGTCAAGCTTCTCTACCCATGATTTGGCAGTGCATTTAGATGACCCATCAAAGTTGGGTAAGAAAAATCTTCCCATAGTGCAGTGTAGATCATGATTCTGAATGAATCCTCCACCTCTATTGTCATGTCGGGGTCTCCTATTGTCCTTGATTTGAAAAAATTCTTGAAAACTCAAGTGGTCCTTGAATATCTGAGATTGAGGCTCATAATCCATAAAATATTCTTCAAGGGATTATTGTTCTTGAAACCCTTCATTTCCCATTGCTAAGAATGTAGGCATTGTAGAGCATTTTGAAACTTGTTGTTGTTGCACTGGTTGATCACTCCAGTGATGAGAAATTCCGGAGCCTTCACCATGTTGAAATCCTTTAGGGGATTCCCTGTATCTGTCCATTCTCATCTTCTTTATTTCTATAGCAATGTCTTGCATGGCTCTAAGAAGGATCTTGGGGAACTCCTTCTCTTCATCTTCTCCTCTAGATAAATGGGTTTTAACCTTGTCTTCTTTGTCATTTGTATAATAAAACTTCTGGTGTCTTCTTCTTTGATACCTCTTCTCTCTATCAGTAAGAAGATCTCCTTCTTCAAATGGCATATTGGCTTTTCAAGATGCACATGCTGTGCCAATATTACGCTCTGATACCATTGTAATATTCCCAAATGGGAAAAGCAGGAATATAGTGCAAAACCATGGAATATCAGTGTAAAAAATTACATGAGAATAGGAGACCAATATGGAGACCTTCTAATCATAATAATAGCAGCAAAATATGCATAAGAAATGTGCCATAATATGTACAATAAGATAGAACAAGCCTCCAATGGAAAAAACCCTCAAAAGAGGTGTTGCTACTATATATCAAAATGCCGGAATACTGCTACAACGTCGTTTAAAAGGAACTGCTATAGAAAATGAAGATACAAAATAACATGGGCTAATATATGCCTCAAAATATAGATCTAATACAGATCTAGGAACTATACAACCTCCAATGAAGAACCCCACAAGGGTTTTCAACAAAACACCATGTACAAGATAGGAATCAAAGCCCTAGGGCTAAAGATTCATTGCAACATATGGATCTAGAAAGTGTGGCTGAACTGATATAAGAAATAGTGCAGCCTCCTCCAATAGATCTCCTAGATGAAAGTTTGATCCCTTCTCTAGAAAACCTCCTCTCCAAATGGTGTACTGAAACCACCCAACAACTCCTCCCTCAAAATAACGCAGATCTGGAAAGAAACTGCACTGTAGGGGAAAATAAATATGTGGCCTGATGCCGAGATCTAAAAATATGCACAAGGCACTTCCTTACTGTCCTCCCAATGGAAAATAACCCTTCTCCACTGAAAATAGGTACTGAAGTGACCCAAAGATGCTCTCCACTACTACAACCTGCAAAACAACTCAACCCTCAACAGGACCTCTGATGTAGATGTAAGATGAAGCTTTGGCCATGCCTGATAGTGGAAGTGAAGTACAAGACTCCTCTAAGAGCTTCTCAAGGGAAGAGGTGGGATTCCTGATCAGGAACACCTAGTGCTAAACAACACTTGCAATCTTAGCTAAACGACCAAAGAAATCTATATGTCTAAACAAACCATATATTCAGAAATATCATATACCAATACATAATGAATATGACTACCATCCTCTTCCTTTTATAAGATATGAGCTTCCAAACCCTAAGCCTCATTCATTTATGACCCTACTTCCTTGCAAGGTGTCTCCATCTAAAACTGTCTTGTCCCTCATTGATTGCCACTCCTCCATGACAGCGTTGTTGATTTGGTCAAAGTTGACCCAGTCAAGATGCTCCAGCCCCTTTTCACACCTAAGGGTGCTAAATTAGGCTGCCAAGATGTTTTACTTTTACATTGGCATTGATTTATTCATTATTAAGGAGACTTATGGACCTCCATCATCTTCTTATTCATAAAAAAAGAAAAAAAGAAAAAAAATAATATTCCAACTAGCTCATGGATAATTGGGAATATTACATACAAGGAAAATGCCCTCACGCAGGAGTGGCTAGACCTCTCTACGATATGTTCCACTATAGGAACTCTCAGTCACAAAAAGGACTACTATTAGTATCACAATAACTCACACATAATGACTATGAGTATCCCGCCAACATGGAAAAACAAAGGGATCTCAAAAAACATACATGTGACAATGAGTATCCCGCCAACATGGTAGCAAAGGGATCTCAACATAACATAAATCCATGATAGAAAGTACATCTAACATCAAGAACAAAACAGGATCCCACATCAAACATCAAATAGGGTATGTACAACACAATGCATCTCATAGAAAAGAGACAAAGAAGTACATGAAATCAACGAATCATATACCTCACGGTGAAGATGACTGAAGAATGGGCTACTCTGCTACTGGATCTGCAATCACCATCACAATTGTGGCGTCGAAAGGTGTGAAATTGACTTCTCACTCACTGAATGCTAACACCCACATTCCACTTTGAAAATTAGCTGAAAAGTACAAAGCTCAGATGGAAAATTTGAATATACCATCAGATTCGTGACGTCGAATCACTAGAAAATTTGGTGGAAATTCCGATGGCCAAATCGTCGCTATTCCGACACATTGTCGTCGCAAGAGCGACAGTTAGAGGGCAGGCAAAACGTGGTTTACCATACCGTCGCAGTTCCGACACAACTAAAAAGTGTCGCACTATCAACACTTTTTTCGTCGCTTCCAAACAAGCGTCACTCTTCCGACGTTTCCCAATCCGTCGCACTTCCGACCTTTATAAATTGTCGCACTTCCGAC